>CM067374.1:117023283-117198283 GCA_034401795.1 Chaetoderma sp. LZ-2023a | reverse complement strand
ATTGCTAAAACAGGGTTCCTCACTTGATTCGCATGAAATGGTTTCTGAAACAAGACACGTGATGAAACTTTGTTGTTCAAAGTGTAATTACCCTTCAAGAAATCAACAACTTTTTAGCAACATTGCTTAAAGAATGAGCGCGTGTTAACAAGCTGGACACCTGAAGCTACATGCGAGGGGGAGGGGGAAACGATTTTAACCCCAGAACATGGCAAGTAAGATATACACAATTCCTTACTATAAAGCAGATTTAATTGAATCTTTGAAACTAATTTGCCTGGAATCTGTTGCTGCTTTTCGGCAGCAACAGATTCCAATAAAATTAGTTTTTAAAATATTCAACAAATTACCCGTATGGTCACTTTGAAATGAAGATATTCGTATTCCAGGATTCAAAAATGTGAAAATGAAAATTATATTTATTGAATTATAACATCTCTTGAGTAATCCAATGCACACACAATCTTTATTTTACGCGGTATACACAAACTATTAATATACCTTTTTATCGATGATCACTGCAAGTTAAATAAAATCCAAACGCACACCAGAAACACGCACACGCACGCGCACATGCACGCGCACACGCACAGCACACGTGTAAATAAATAAATAACGAATATTTGCATGGAATATATACAAATTTGACTTAATAAAAACATCCCTGATAATGCAGCTTACTGGGCCGATGATGGGCTGATCCCGTGCCGATAGTCAACGTATTGGTACGGTATGGGCCCAGCATCGGCCCAGTAGGCTGCGTTATCTGGGATCTCTTGTAATGCTTTGGTATATGTGAACATCAGCCATTTGGTAATCAAGATTTATCATGAAGATTGAAATTTTTGCAGAGCATAAATTTCCATTTGGAGATCAAGAGAGAACTATTTTTGAAAACGGGCCACTGGATGCCTGGCTCGGTTTTCCAAAATACGTATCTGCAAATGGACATTCCTCAAAGGCCAGTTTTCGCCGGCTTGACCATATAAGGGTCTAGTAAAACCATAAACCATTTCCGGATATTCTTCACTTCCTGCAAATTTATTATAAATTAATGACCTGACATCTAATTCCCACTAAATGGGGAGACCATAGGAATTTAATTCTAAGCGAGCTGAGTAGAATATGCGTGTTATATTATTTTGAAAACAACTTGACTGAGATATCAGCAAGGGTGTTCATGGCTAATAATGGTGGAATCCTGTTTTGGCCATGCCCCGCCCATTTCTAGCTAAGCTACACTCACGCGTTTCCCGTGTTGGGATTTATCGATCTCTGCACTCTCTGAATCTCAAATTCCAGAAAACTACGCAGGTAAGCTATTGAATATTTTGAAACTAATTCGACTGGGCGCTGTTGCTGCCTATGGTAGCAACAGCGTCCAGTCAAACTAGTTTCAAAATATTCAACAGAATGTTTATTAAATAGTAAAGACATACAATTCGTACAACAACACGTAGTCCGTCATCAATTAAGCGTTCGTGACGGAATTAGCTACGCCATTCATGACATAATTGATTATGACGTCATCATACACGTCACGTATTTGATTATGACGTCATATGATTGATGGATAAACTGGAAGCCTCCATTTACATTGCGTTATTACTAGAACCGCTAACCATTTATAGCACTATGAATGAAAACACGGTAAATGCATAAATATTTTCACAAGAGCTACGTGGCCACGCTAATGGCATTGTTCAAAGCGGATTCAGACACAGGCCGATGTATGACAAAGTCTGATTCGCTGCTATCTTTAAAATTTATGTTTTTTAATGTCTCTCTGAAATACTCATCATTATTATTGTCTGTATTGTGACTGTGCGAATTTGCCAATGGCGACAATTGATCCCCGTTCTCAATATCGTCCAGGTTAGCTTCGCTTGGGCTTCGACTACTAGATATGTTGTCACCCAGAATTGAATAGTCAATATTAGCCCCGGGTGGCAAACATGTTCCAGTCTTCCAGTGAGTTTTCAGTCCGCTAGCACTGATGTACTTTCGATTACACTTCGGACACTCATATGGGCGCTCGTTCGTGTGAAGACGTTTATGGAGTTTTAAATGGACGAATTGTGTGAACTTATTTGGACATAGTTTGCAATGAAATGGTTTTTCTCCAGAATGAAGTCTCATGTGTGTCTTAAGGTTGCTGGTTGACGAGAATCGTTTCTGACATACTGTGCACTGATGCGGTTTTTCACCGGTATGGACTAAATTATGTTTCTGCAGATGGGCTAACTGAGTGAAAGCCTTCCCACACGTGACGCAAGTAAAAGGTCGTTCTCCTGTATGCGTTCGTAAATGTACTTTGAGATTGGAGAGCTGACCGAATGTTTTTAAACACACGTTACACTCATAATGCATCTTACCATCTCGCTTTTTAAGCGGGTAGTGCAGGCTCTTGTAACCTTTAATTGCGGAGTCATACTCACATTTTGGTTTGCAGAGGTTTAGTGCCTGTGATTGGTCCATCACTGGAGGCGAAGGAGAGAGTTGTTTACGACTGAAATGATGATGTTGTTGTTGTTGTTGTTGTTGTTGTTGATGCTGCTGTTGGCGTAGTGACAATTCGTGTTGCTGTTGCTGTTGTTGTTGTAGTTGTTGATGTTGGTGCTGTTGTTGCTGCTGGAAGCGGTGAAATGCATGCGGATTGTAAGCAGGCCAGGGGAATTGTTGAAACGGTCCGAGCTGAAACGGTAAAAGGGGATTTATGGGAAATAATCCTGGAATTGAATGTGGAAGCGGTGGATATATCGGAGTCGGTGCAGTTATATGTGGTCGTGTTGCTGACGTGGATAACAAATGTTCTTTCGTGGCCTGTAGGTGTTGCAATCCCAGCTCAAATTTTGCTGCTTGGTTCCAGAAAGACGGATGTGAAAAGCGTTCTTGTAAAAGATTTGGATGCATGAATGGAAAGCCACGAAACGCGTTATGTAGGAAAGGATTCTCGGAGGACTTTGCTGCTGGGAATGGCTGTAGCGAGGAATTAGATCTGTTGTTCATAATTTCTTCGACCTCTGAGAGAGTCCGGAACTTATCTCGCACCTTCTTCTCTAGTTCGCGTTTGAGAGAGTCTGTAATACCATTTCGTACAAACGGTTCATCGTGTATAAAATCGCTTTTATCCATACTATTAAATGACCTTTTGCCTATAGTATCGTGTTTGGCACGCTTAGTGGGACTTTCTGCATGACTTTCATGCCTCAATATTGGAGATATTTGTGGATGTAATGGCGGTGTTTCCCGAATGAACTCCTTAACCGGAGACTTGCGTGACTGTAGGATACGTTTGTTAAATTCTTTTCTAGTTATGCTTATTTCTGTGTCGCTATCACCATTGTTACGTGCCTTTAGTGTTCTGAAATCCAGCGCCATGTCTCCTTCACTTTCACCTCCGTCACTGGTGTAATCATCAGAATGACACGTGACAGAGTGGCCATTCAGCATTTCCGGTGACGTCAGAGAGGTCTGCATTACAGGAAGATCAGAGATCTGAGCTCCACGATCGCTTAGACTTCCTGCAAGAGAAAAGGTCAACATTATTAGTATTGTTTTTTTATTTATCAACAATTTACTCCCCATCCCCTCCAAGAACACAGATTTAGATTAAACAATTGAATGAATAATATTTATTTATTTCAGTTGTTCGTTCGTTCGTTCATTCGACCAGAATGAACGAACGAACGAACAAATAAAATAAATGAAGATGTAACTAAATAAATGGGTACATTAATGAGGGAACAAATAAATAAATAAATAAATAAATGAATGAATGAATGAATGAATGAATGAATGAATGAATGAATGAATGAATGAATGGGTGAGTGGGTGGGTAAGTGGTGGGTGGGTGGGTGGGTGGGTGGGTGGGTGGGTGGGTGGGCGGGTGGATGGATGGATAGATGGATAGATTGGTGGGTAGATGGATGGATGGATGGATGAATGAATGAATGGATATCGAACAGGAAATTGTCCTTCCTACAGACACACAACACAAATAAATTACAACTCGCAACAACTGTTGACTATATATATAGCTAATAAACGGTTATGACAGATCTCGTGTTCAATGTAAGCCAGGAAGGAACACAATACAGAAGTTCACCGACAATACTAGAGAGAGAGAGAGAGAGAGTGTTTAACGTGTTCAAGTGCGTGAAGCCTTCACATTTCTATTAATTATGCAATTGTGTATGTTCTTTAACGACGTTAATAAACTTGTTTGTGTTGATTTATGGGCAATTTAAGCTATTTACAGTTGATGTTTGGATTTTAAAGGAGTTTGAGATTAAATCATGGTGCCGAGGTGAATCAAGCCCAGTGTTGGTGAAGGCACCCTGATAACGTAGATTACTGGGCCGGTACAGGCACAGTAACCTGCGTTATTACGGTAGTCGTTGTCTTTGACAGTGGAAAGTAATCCAAATTATAAATACAAATAAGGCTTTATACGAATTAACAATATTTTGGTAGAACAGTGTCGTTAAATATCAAAATCTTTGAAGAAAGAACACTTCGCGTGACAACGTCACAAGCTTTAGTGGGCAATCAACGTGCGATTTCATTTTACTCTTTCAATATTTAGATATTATTCTATTCAGGTGAACCACATTTTTATCACGATGTTTAAATGTATACCTGCTTGTGTAACCGTACCCAGGCCTTGGGGACTGGCTTGACTACCCAATCTGCCACGACGGCTACCGTATTCTAACGAGTTTTGTGGGCAGGAAATGATCGTAAAACGAAAGCCGATACAGTTCGATCTGTAGAGAGTTGTGAATAGTTTATAAGGGTGTATTTATGATAGGAAAGCAATATGATGTAACCAGAGAGCCATTATCGTGTTCAAAGATCCACAGTCGGATAAGCATGAATCACCATATTTAATTTTGCTTCTTTCTGGAGCAAATATATGGAATCTTGATTCATTTTTATTTAAATATAACACCTAGGTGACCATTCTTGAAGACAATTTAACTGGATTCTGTACGCCTGAAACGACATTGAATCAAATCGCTAGAACAATATTTTGTATGATTTTAACTTTATAGTGTATGTATGCCCTGGTATAGTAAGCATCGACATTCGGAGAGAAGTGTTTCAGAGCATTGCGTTATCATAAAAGCGTAATATAATTGCCGTAAAGTATTGATCAACAGCGTTTCCCTAGCGTTGCCTGACAAACCCAGACTATGTCAAATCTTGCCGTTACTAACACGTGTCATCATGAGAATCAACACTGGCATTGGACGATTCCAGCGTATCTATCAACCATATGCCGTTATAATCAACTACGTGACGTGTAGGGTGAAGTCATTATCAATTACGTCATGAATGACGTAGTTAAGTTGGTCACGAACACTTAATTGATATCGGGGTAAGCGTTATTGTACGAATTGTATGTCTTTACTATTTAATAAACAGGCTGTTGAATATTTTGTGGGTGAAGCTTAGCTAAAAAAGGTCGAGGCGTTCCTCTATTAACAAAAACTGACAGACAGCCAAAACAGATGCCTTAAAGAGATACTAATCTTATCTCAAATGTTGTATTTGAAAATATTCAACGGCTTTACTTATATACCATAAACAAAACATTGCTAAGCGAAAGAATGCGACTATATCATTGAACGTATATACCGGGAGGGGAGGGAGTGTGGGGGTGGCAGCCAGTAGAGGCTTTCTGATTGGTTGACATGTAATTCATGACTGATGCCATAGAGCTACTAAAGCCTGAATATCCGTCTTTGCTGGCATGCGTAAAAGTTAAAAGGAGATGATATGGGGTTTCCCTTAATATGTTATATTATATTCCTTTTAGCAGAAAAACACACATAAGTTTTAAAAATGCTTACTTACAGTAAAACCTTTATTTAAAGGTACATATTCACATCAAAATGCTTGAAAATAAAACTGTTAAAATTGTATACTTTTAGAGGCTTAAATTGTGTACCTAGATGTAATGAAACAAAATAAAACTTAACATATAACGATTTCCTTACGTATAAATTAATATATTTTGAAGTTGTGAAATTGAATTAGAGACACGAGTCCCTCATTCAACTTAACAATTAAAAAATTTATAATAATTTGTACCGAAAGAAATCATCACATGTTAAGATTTATTTCGCTTTATTACGTCGAGGTAGACAAATTGAGTCTCGAAAAGTACACAATTTAAACAATTTTATTTTCACGCATTTTGCCGTGAATACGTACCTTTAAAACTTTTAAAATTTCGTGAAATGTGTGTCATATTACATGGGAGATGAGATGAGTTTCCGTTTAATATGTTATTATATTCCTTTTTGCTGAAACACACACACACACACACACACACACACACACACACACACACACACACACACACACACACACACACACACACACACACACACACACACACACACAAACACACACACACAAACACACACACACACACACACACACACACACACACACACACACACACACACACACACACACACACAAACACACACATACACACACACACACACACACACACACACACACACACACACACACACACACACACACACACACACACACACACACACACACACACAGATGCACGCATGGACGCACACACGCGCACACACACACACACACACACACACACACACACACACACACACACACACACACACACACAGATGCACGCATGGACGCACACACACGCACGCGCGCGCACACACACACACACACACACACACACACACACACACACACAGAGATGCACGCATGGACGCACACACGCACGCACACATTTTCAAAATGTTTACAATAAAACCTGTTTAAAGGGACCATCTTATGGAGCAGAAACAATGAGTCACATTGGCGAAACCAACACAAGTGATTTGTAGTAGGGACTAGAGTGCTAGGGCAGGACACCGTCTCACCCAAATTCACAACACCATCTCATACAGTGGAGCCAATACCGAGATCAAAGCTGCTGGATTAAGAGAATGGAACGTTCTAGTTTATCCATCCATCATATGACGTCATAATCAACTAAGTGACTTGTAGGACGACGTCATGATCAAAGATGTCATGAATGCCGTAGATAAGTAGGTCATGAACACTTAATTGATGACGGACTAAGCGTTGTTATACGAATTGTATGGCTTTACTATTTAATAAATATACTGTTGAATATTTCGAAACGAATTTGACTGGGTGCTGTTGCTGCCATAGGCAGCACCAGCACCCAGTCAAATTAGTTTCAAAATATTCAATATCTTACCCGTATAGCTTTCTAGAAATTGATAGTCAAGCAGTTTAGCGATCGATCGACCACAACACGGGCGAAGCATGGGCGAAGCTTAGCTAGAGATGGGCGGGGCATAGCTAAAACTGGAAATGTTCATTGGACAAGTAATCAACAAAACTATAACAAAGACGACGCCTTCTACCAATTAAACATAAAACCGACACGTGGTTAATGTTTCGGCTAAGAAGTGGGCGTAGTCAGGCGAGGTAAAAACAACTAATAAATGTTTACAAAACAAATACAGAAACATGTTAGTTAGCAAGAAATGTTCTGTTGAATATTTTGAACATAATTAGATTGGGAGATCTTACACTCCAATTATGTTCAAAATATTCAACAGTACGTTTTATTTTATTTTGAAAACATGTTAAGTTATTTCTGAGCTGTACTCTACCATCGTCACCGAAGGCAAAATGGAGGCGAAACTCATTTTTGAATATTTCGGGGAGGGTCGGAGTGAACATAACACGTTTTGCAATATCACAACAGCTTCGTAGCTCTGACGCAGACCATATGGTTCAATTTCACAGACATTTATGGGGCGGTCCAGGAGATGAATTGCGCTGTCCGCTACGTCAAGGTGACTGACCTACCCTGATAACGCAGGATACTGGGCCTCTACTGGGCCAATACCGGGCCAAACGGCCGGCTATTGGTCCAGTACTGGCCCAGTAACCGGCTTTGTCAGGGACAAGTATGATGGATAAAAACGTAGCCCAAGATTATAAAATAAGTCTGCGAGCCAAACGATTTTTCCATTCCACGAGACTAAGAAGCATTTTCATTTTCATTATCCATAGCCAGGAAGATTTTATCAAATGACATAATTCACGGATCCCTCACCCTATCATTCACGCATGCGCATTTTAACTGACGTCACAATCAGATAAGATCACCTAACAACTAACTTCGCAAACTAAATACAAAACTGTACGCCACTCCGTCAAAATTCTGACAAATAGAATTTATATTGTACCGTCAAACATGTTTATGAGATGTTTTCTTGATGTCAAAAGATGCTAGTATTTAATGCGGTGGTCATAAGATGATGAGAACACTGCCTTAAGGAACCGTCACCATTCGCTCCCAATAGACATTTACCATAACAAATGATCTGAATATAAAGTGCCCACGTTTTGATGACGCATGCAGCGTCATAATAAAGTAAACAGGCTCGGTTGTCGAACACCTGACTTCGATTTATACCGCCATTTTTGCACAACACAACTTGTTAGTTAGAGGTGATAATACACCCGATAACTCTTAAGATGACCAAAGACCGCTTCTGTAGTGTTCTTGAGAAGAGCCCATTTGCGGACCTAGAGAAGACTATTTTTGAAAATTTAACACTGGAATGACTGGCTCGATAACCGAGCCAGTCCTTCCATTGGTACATTTTCAAAAAAAAATTTCTATTGGTCATCAAATGGTAATTTTTCAATGAGAAAATTGAAATTTTCTTAAAACAAATTTGAGGTCTTAGGTCGTTAAGTCTCCGCAAACATGGTATATCTAACAATAACAGTAATATTGTTGACATACGTGAACTTTTACTCGTCTAGGAGATTCACTTTTCAGAATTTCAACCCATATCGCTTACGGATATCTGTAGCGTGTGTGTACATTATTGGAAAATTCATAGTTATCTACACGCCTAAATACGAGGATGGTGAGAAAAGGAACAATGAATATTTACCATACACCAAGCAAGTTTAGTGGCAAAATGGGGGGGGGGGGGGGGGCGGGTAGCAACTGACGCGCGGGTTTTTGACAATATCTTTCCAGGATAAATACTCTCGCGTTTATATCTTAATATATATAGATTCAAATTTAATGTAAGGATCAAAATTGACGTTTGGATTTTAAATGAAAACCGAAAGCTAGACACGTATATTGTTAGGGTATATCGCCGTTAAGGCCTATCCAGTTGACATTGAATGAATGTTTGTAAGTTTGTACAAAGGATGTAAAAATGAATTCATGTATCAAATTGCATGATGTCTGCACGCTGTGAGATACAATAATATACGCGGGGGTAACGGGTTGATCGCTGTAAAGCACCAGACAACAATTTCAATAGGCAATAACTCTTGATCCGTTGAATATTTTTAAAACAATTTGACTGAAAGTTGTTGATGGCTTAGCCACCAACAACATTCAGTCAAATCGTTTTAAAAAATATTTATCATATCCGGAGTTAAACCCCATGAAACATGCAGTCTGCAGAATTTCAGCGGGCAGAGATAATAAAAGAAACGCAACAAAAAGAATACAGGTTCCTCCGCGTTTATGTATAAAGATTAGAAATAGACTAAAATACTAAAAACATATATATTGGAAACAAGTTGAGGAAATTATAGTTAATTTTGTGTTATTACAGAATTTATACTAACTGAATTATTTACACACACACAACAGGAGACCCATTCACTTCACGACAGATTTCGCAATTTTTGGTGCTTATCAGGTACCGGTAGAGGCATGGTTCGAACCCATGACCCTTGTTTTACGAGTCGATCTTGTTACCACAGGACCAGGGGTACTGGCGTGTTGTATAGTTCACCCGTGTTTGGATCGAACCCCAAACTAGCTGAAAATCAAATTCCAGAAAACTATCCAGGTAAGCTGTTAAATATTTTGAAACTAATTTGACCGGGTGCTGTTGCTGCCTATGTCAAATTAGTTTCAAAATATTCAACATCATGTTTATTAAATAGTGAAAACATACAAGTCGTACAACAACGCTTAGACCGTCATCAACTGAGTTACGTCATTCATGATGTAATTGATTATGACGTTAGCATACACGTGACGTATAGTTGATTATGGCGTCATATGATTCATGGATAAACTGGAATCCACCATTGATTATAGTTATCTTATTACGGTCAATCAGGTACCTACATATACTATGCGAGGCGTACCCGTGGTCATGTGGTAACGAGGTTGATTAGTAAAGCAATGGTCGTGGGTTCGAACCCTACCCCATGAACACCAAAAAGTGTGAAACCTGTCGTGGAGTCGATTGGTTTCAAGATGTGTGAATATACCATTAACCAAAATTCTTATTTTTTTCAATTTCAATCCCAATAGGGCAATCCAATCTGCTTAGTCAAGTATATGACATTATAATGATCTACGTCACGGGTAAGTTGGCTTCACAATCAAATTGAGTCATGAATGACGTATCTAAGTCCGTCATAAACGCTTAAAAGTCCGTTAAAATAACCACTCTGTTGAATATTTTGACTAGGCAGATAGGCAGTAACAACACCCAGCCAAATTGGTTTTAAAATATTCAACAGCTTACCTGTATAATTTTCTACAAATTGAGGTTCAGGGAGTTCAGTGTTCGATTGATCCCAACACAGGCAAAGCGTGGGAGCAGTTTAGCAATAGCTAAAACTGGATTCATCCATTGCCTCTAAACATAATGTAATCGATTCCAATTGCTTAGAAAAGGAATTAATTGCAATTCCTGATTTCAATTACACCCGCCTAACAGTCGAACGCAGCATTTGCTGACTATCTAGTCGAGTGCGTCGGTGGTAGATAGTCAACTAGAGTCAACAGTAGTTCCCCAGTCAAACGTGCCCTTATAGACTTACTGTTTTTATCAGAGCCGTTCACCGTGACTTTATTGTTGATGTTCCTACACATTCTATCTGCATAGCTTGTACCGGATCGAACGAGAAGCTCGCAATTTGGCGCTATTGTTGCCGTGGTGTAGAAGAAGATTTCGAGGTCATGTTGACACGCCACCATATTATGCCGTTCATCCGACACCACGGTGGCCACATAGCGCATCCAATTACTCCGTGATTCGTCGTATGCGTCCACGCAATGGTACGGCTCATTGTTTTTATACACCTGAGGATATAATAATACGTTATTGTCATCGTCATCGTCATCATCATTGTCATCATTATGAGTAAATCGCCACGCCGCCACGACTACCGAAACTACGCCATCAGCATTAGCACCATTGATGCCGCCGCCGTCGTCGTCGCCGCCGCCGCCGCCGCCGCCACCACCACCACTACCACCAACACCACCACCACCACGACTACCACCACCACCACCACCACCACCATAACATCCACGACTACCACCACCACCACCACCACCACCACCACCACCACCACCACCACCACCACCACCACCACCACCACCACCACCACCACCATCACCAAAACCACCACCATCATCATAATCATAATGATGAATTCTCACAATTTGATTATTTTTAATTTCTTTTCCTGAAAGCAATTAAACAATGAAAATAAGCGAACTCGATGAAACGAGAGGCTTAAAGGAATTGTATCAGTGTAGCAATGGTGCCTTAGTTACCAAAATATGTAAATAAATAGGCCCACCCCCATATCAGAAAATGTTAAAAATTTGTTCAAAGGCTTAAAATAACATTTTCCTACCTAATCCAAGTGGTAGCGAGCGGCATTTCTAGTCTCGCCAAAGCGCGACAAAAACGGGAAAAGGTGAGAAGTTATCTGTTACCTTTACACGGAAGCCAGGTGCAAAAGTGATGTTGAAGGGGACGCCATTATTGGCCTCTTCAGTCGTGTTTTTGTGGACATTTTCTAGAACACACACGGCTGTTTGATATTGTCCGAGTTATCGTCACAGCGGGCTGTCTGAATCTCTGGACGTCGGATGGAAACTAATTTACTCCATCATCACATTAAACATGTGGGACCTAAACCCCTGTATTTCAATTTAGGAACGTACGTAAGCGATACAGGAAATGTGTTGAATATTTTGCAACTAATTTGACTGGATGATGTTGCTGCCTTTGACAGCAACAGCATCCAGTCAAATTTGTTTCAAAATAACCAACGTGCTTTTTCTGAAAACGTAAATAATCTCCCGGATTTGGTCTTGTCGCGTCGGAAGCGTTAACTACCAATCAATTAGAGTAGTTTTATACAGGTGATTTTTCAAGCTCCTCTTTAGCAAAGGAAACTTAATTTACCATTGTGCTATAAAGCATCACTTGTTTCTGCTGACGATGTTAGAAACAGATTTGATTGAAAAGGAAGACAGAATACTTGACAGAAGCGATTGAGTTTTAATTAATTTTCTGATTTCGAGATAAAAATGGGGTTCAGTCGATCAAAAGTACGGTAATGTATTTTGTGCGGGATCGGGCGAATATTGCAAGGACTTGACTGTTTCAACACAACCTGCTAAACATAGCTAGTTATGTTATGTCATTCTGTCAAAGAATTGTAAATGTGCAGTTTAGCCGCTAGTCGCTGCTCGCATAAGTATATCCGTCGGCCCATTCTTTTAAAATTCTGACATTTCTAACAACGCCAAAATGATCGCAGCTATATTGAGTTCGCTGGTTCGATGGACCTTTCCAGTTTATCCATCCGTCATAATCAACTACTTGGCGTGTAGGCTGACGTCATAATCAATTACGTCATAAATGGCCAAGCAAAGTTAGTCACGAACGCTTAGCTGATGACGGACTAAGCGTTGTTGTACGAATTGTATGGCTTTACTATTTAATAAACATGCTGTTGAATATTATGAAACTAATTTAACTGCAGCACCCATTCAGATTAGTTTTAAAACATCTCAACAGCCTACCTGTATAGTTTTCTGGAAATTGATAGTCAGGGAGCTCTGGCGAAGTGTGGGGTCGTGGTGGGGAGGGGGCATAGCTAGAGATGGGCGGGGCGTAGCTAAAACTAGACTTCTAGGTATGCCCTCCCATCTCTTACGCGTGTAGGTATAGATGTGAGACATTGGAACCTGTATTAACACGATCTAACATTCAGGGTAACTATACAGGTAAGCTGCTGAATACTTTAAAACTAATGTGATTGGGAGATGTTGTTGCATATGGCAAAATGTTTATTAAATTGTAAATTCGTCAAAGACATAGGGCTTACAATTCGGACATTGTCAATTTTCACGAATGAGCTACGCCATTTGGATCTTGACGTCGACTAACACGCGCCGTACTTGATTATGACGTCAAATACTTGAACTACAGATCGTATCCCGCGATTGCGACAGTAGTATAAGAAGCCAGGAGTTGACAGAAATATAAGAATCCTTACCAACACATATACTGACCAAATGGACTGACCTACCGACAGACCGACAGATTGATCGAGAGACAGACACACAAACATACAGACAGACCAACCAATCAACCGACCGACATACAAACAAACCGAAAAGAGTTACTCGTAACTAATCTGACTCTCTCTCCCGGAAAACAAGAAGCGACTATGTCATCGTCTCGGCAATGAAGTGTCAGTGTGTTTTACCACGGGGATTAAGCCGGTATCTCCACTTCTCTCATATGTCAGATAATAAGCAAAGTAAATAGAGAGCTACGAATCGTGTGTACAAACACTGCCCAATATCATCTTATAACTGATAAGATAGAGATAATTACAGTATAGCTCGGAAATAACGTAACATGCTTTAAAACACCCAGACATATTGTTAGTTAACCCTTTAACTCCGAAATTTGTTTTAAAAATTTCAGAGTTAAAGGGTTAACTAACAACATTCCAACGAGTATTTTTGAAAATCTACCACTCGAATAACTGGCTCGGTTATCGAGCCAGTGATTCCAGTGGTAAAATTGTCAAAAACAACCTACTCTTGGTCTGCAAAGGTACATTTCTCAAGATCACCGTTGAAGCCGTTTTTGCTGATATGCGGGATAAAGGGATAATACAATATTGAACACGATGTAAGAAAATGTTCTTTAAATATTTTGAACATAACCGGATTTGGTAGACATTGCTGCCTTAAGCTGTAATGTCTTCCGGCGGACATTTCCAGTTTATCCATCCACCATATGACGTCATAATCAACTACGCGACGTGTAGGATGACGACATAATCAATTACAGCATGAATGACTCGACTTAGTCCGAGTTAAACGCGTAATAGTCGTGACGTTGTACACATTTTATGTCTTTACTATATAATAAATATTCTGTTGAATATTTTGAAACTAATTTGACTGGGCGCTGTTGCTGCCATAGGCAGCAACAGCACCCAGGCAAATTAGTTTCAAAAATATTCAACAGCTTACCTGTATAGTTTTCTGAACATTGATAGTCAGGGAGCTCGGGGATCGATCGATCCCAACACGCGCGAACTTGAAGCCTAAATAGGGATGGGCGGGAGCATAGCTAAAACTAATGATCCATTCCAATTATGTTCAAAACAGTCAACAGTACGTTCTATTTTGTTTTGAAAATATTTAAAATTATTTCTGAGCTGTACTGCATTTACCTATATCTCTCTACCGATACCTGTCATAACATACAACTGAAGATAGTTGAATTATACGAAGCTTCCGTGTCACTGTCACTTAGGCCTAAGTTTGTTGTATATAGGTGTGCATTTGCATTATTTCTCAAATTTTAACCACGGAATGCCAAATGGTAACATATGCCTAAATAATAATTACTCCATCTTCGTATTAACCGCGCATCAGAGAGCTCAAAATACTTCTTATAACAATGGAAAAGTTTTTTGAGAAAACACGCCACTGAAATTTACAAAAAATAGCTTCCTGTCTTCGCTACGACCACAGATGCCGTTTTTTGGCCGGCTTGACCAATGGTAACGGTAAGGAAAATTCAAGTTTTTGCATAGCCAGTTTCCATTTACAAGCCAAGAGAAAAGTATTTTGAAAACTTACCACTAACATGACTTGCTTTGTTTTCAAAAACACCCTTATCTTTTCATGCAAGTGGCCATTCCTCAAAACTACTGCAGTTTCAGTTTCTGGCAGGCTTGACCGTTCACTGTTTGTCATGGTACCTATATTTTGGTGGTCTCATGGTCTCCACATTCTGAACTATGGTGGCCCCCAACTGTAATTTGAGTGTCCCCAGCTGAAATTTGAGGGTATCAAACTGATATCTGATGTTTCCAAGCAGTATTTCTCATTTATACTAACATTAAAGGTAGCATAGCCTCACAAATATTAACTATGCGGTCCCATGTTAGATCATGTAGGTATTTTTGTATGAGAACCTATAAAACTACTTACAATAACACAATCATACAACATTTTCAGGGGTCCAATTGGACCCTCTGCCACATACTGTTGGAGGTTCCAAGCTGTTTTTAAAATAGTAAATCCATAAAAGACATACAATTCGTGCATTTGACTGACTTTTCAATGTTTATGATGGGGCTTGTTATGTCATTCATTACACATTTTGATCGTGGCATCAGCCTACATGTGACGTGATTGATTAAAGCATCATAAGTGACAGACAGACATTGAGTGACCTATTGTATGGATACATTGCTCTGCCAACTTCTGACTACTCACCTTCCACATAAACTGCCGATGACATTCCGGAGGCACGTCATCCTTAGAGATAATCTCACCGGTCAGTGGTCCGAATCTCGTGCCACGAGGGATACAGTCCACACTCCACACGCCAGCGCTCTGCTCAATGAGAAAAAGATACAGCATAAAATTTGCTCAAACAAACTGAACAAAAAAACCACTTTCCTTAATGGAGCTTAGCTAGTGATTGGCAGGGCATGGCTAAAATGGTAAGGTCCATTAGGATTGACCATGCACTCTTGTGGACCAGAAGCAGTGCACTCTATGCTAATCTGTGTACCACTACCTCTCTACGAAAAGAGAGGAGTCGCATTTGCTATATACACCACTGGGATACGCATTCTTTATACCAAAAAAACATTGGGTAAAAAGTATGCACAATTCAGGGGCATATGCAGCAATTAAAACTCCTCTATTTCTTCTAGGAAAATTATTGACACCAAGCATTCTTGGTGTCCTCCTGTATATAGAAGTCCTGAAAAGTTTTAACGACATCTCTTTCTAGAATAATAAAATGGAGATACGGGGATGGGAGGTTTGTGATAACAACTTTCGAAACGTGGAATTTTACAAAAGGCATAGGCTTGCTAATGTATGGAAATGTGACAAATGTTGCATATCAAAATGACCAACAAGACACAAGAACATCATTTGATATACGTTACTGTGTGTACTTTATTTATAAGACAAATGTGTGTTTGTGCGCCTGATTTTTATTGTAAAAAGTATCACATTAAATGATTAAACCGGGTATGTTACCCACCACGAATATGAGTTAATTCACCCTTTATTAAACGACTACATCAATACCGTAATTAGAAAATATCACATCCTAGTAAAAGCTTATTATTTTATTTAAGAAAGGTAATATAAATATGCATGCTGAGGTATTTGCATCGCATGTATCCGCACACTCATATTAATGTGAAGGATGTGTTCTTCTCCATTATTTTTCCAATCTATATACAGCATCTCTGAATGAGGGAGAGGGGGGGAGGAGGAGACAGGGAGGGAGAGAGAGAGAGAGAGAGAGAGAGGGGAGATATCTTTCTCTCTCTCTCTCTCTGCCCCTCCTCTCTCTCTCCCTCCCTCCCTCCCTCCCTCCCTCCCTTCCTGCCTGCCTGCCTGCCTCCCTCCCTCCATCCCTACCTCCTTCCCTCCCCTCTCCCCGTCTCTCGCTCTCTCTTCTCTCCCTCTACCTCTCCACTTTCTATATTCGCTATCTTTCTCGCACGCTCTCTCTCTCTCTCTCTTTCTCTCGCTCTCTCTCTCTCTCTCTCTCTCTCTCTCCCCCCCCTCTCTCTCTCCCTCTCCCCCCTCCCTCCTCCCTCCCCTCTCTCTCTCTCTCTCTCTCTCTCTCTCTCTCTCTTTCTCTCTCTCTCTCATCTCTCTCCCACAATCTTTCCCTCTCCCATCTCTCTTCCCCCCCCCCCATCTTATTTTATTGTTTTCGTTAGTGCTGCAACATTAGTCAATAATGTACATGCATAATTATATATTGACTGCGTATACTTATTCTGTCGGGAGAGGGCAATTGTAAGGTGTAAGAACTGCCCCATCCCATTGTGCATATGTTACAATAAAATATGTTTGAAACAAACTTAATCCAATAAAGAAAATTCATATTACCTAAGAAGACCATATTTTTTTTATCTATAGTTATCCTCATTGCCTTCCACACGCACAACATTGCCCTTATCACAGCTGTCCTCGGGCGCATCACAAGAACGTATTTATGCGCAAAATATATTTTGCGTTTGTTATCTCTGACCTCACTGACTATCAATTTCCAGAAAACTATACAGGCAAGCTGGTGAATATTTTGAAACTAATTTGAGTTGGCGCTGTTGCTGCCTATGGCAGCAACAGCTCCCAGTCATATTCGTTTCAAAATATTCAACAGCATGGTTATTAAATAGTAGCAGTCAAACTTGTGACTCAAACGGGCCGATTCCGGACCGGGCTGGCGCGTTGTTCCCTGAGCAAGGCACTTCACTCTACGTTGTTCCAGTGATCTAGACTTGCGCGATTATGTGATTATATCGAAAATCGCAATTATTTTTTAAATCGTGAATTTATATGATTGAAAATTATGTAATCGAATAATCGTGAATAATTTCTACTGCATAAAATATTTAAAATCTTACATTTTAATTACTTTTTAATTTTAAAGAGATAAGTTGCGAAAATTTACATTTTGCTCAGTGAATGTATGTCCATTTGAAGACCAATTTTTTTGCAAATGTATCACTGGAATGACTGGCTCGAGAACCGAGCCATGCATTCCAGCGATTCATTTTCATAAATTGTCTTCTCTTGACCTGCAATTTGACTTTTCTAAACATAATTGCAGCTTTCGTCATTGCTATTCTTTTGTTGCTATGTTTGGGTAATTTTGTACCCAAGTCGATTAATTGAGTAATCACTCAAAGCAATAATCGCACAAGCCTAGCTGGTGATCTACAGTTATGTGCTTAGAGTTTAACTAGCCGTGTCTCGTGTTCTAGACAAATATACAGGGAAGCTGTCTAATACAACATATTCAAAATAATCTTCCTTATATCGTAAAGAGTTTACCATTTCTGGTCCGAGAATCTTAAAATGGCTCCAGAAAATAATGGCACCAAAACCTTTCTGATTTTTATCAGCAAGTAGATCACAAATATGATTTGTGCAAGTGATTTACAGAAAAAATTCCCCAAAGCAACATATACAAGACAGCTTTGAAATATCATAACAGGTTTCCAAGACAAAATAAATCGCACAGTTGAGTATTTTGGATTTAATTTGATTGGAAGCCATTGCTGCCTGAGGCAGCAATGACTTCCAATCAAATTAAGTCCAAAATATTCAACAGAACGGTTCTCACATCATGTTCAAAATCGCCATAACTAACGTGCTACTGTTTTTGATTTGGGAAAACATGTATGTATGTATATATGAGCCTAAACTAACAATTTGAATGCGTCATTAACACGAGTAATCTTGATGAAACCTGTTCAAATTGATATTTAATGAATTCTATTAACGATTTCGGGATTTAATACATATTCGTTTATGGTCCTCTATGCACATAATCACCAGGTTATAATAAACGTGTGAAAATCTCAAAAGAGTAAGACCATGTACGACAATACTCGCACTGACAGTAATGTATATTATGTAATAATTCTACCACGAATACATTTAATTGTTAAAAAATATTAACGTTATACATTCATCGAGTGAGTGGATAAAATAAAAATGGAATTATATCTCGGTTCCGTCACCTCACCACCAACGCCTAACCCACTTCCCCTTCTACCATACCTACGTTAATTTCAAGGTGAGCTTTCTACTATTACTGTCACATTAGATGTAGTCAATAAGCAGTAAAAATATAACACGATTTTTATTAGATGAATAAAATCTCTTTTACGGCGAATTTTCTTCAGAAAGGCTACCCATTGTAATTTTTTAAACGTGGGCACATCACCGCTTATCGTATGTCAATCTGTACAATATACATTTATTCGCACCACGTGATTAGTTTGGTGAGGGTGGGTGGGTACTGGGTAGATGGTGGTTGTAATAAACTCTCTCCCTCTCTCGCTCTTATTCCATAGCTGTTAATGTTTTGAACCATGTAATTAAAGGGGCATAACTATACATAGATGATTATCGATATAACCTTCACGCCATTCCCACATACCCCCGCCAGAAACCATTGTCATATAGATACGAGATATTCTATGTTCACATGTTTGGCTGGAATTAAATACGAGAGAAAGTTATTGATACGCTTGGCTTTTGTAATTTTATTATTCTAAAACTCTTTTAAACATACATTGCAGATATAACAATTTCGTTATAATACAAGAAATATTCTACTTAGTACTGTTAAACTAATTTAACTGGACGCTGTTGTTGCTACTAAACTAATTTAACTTGGACGCTGTTGCTGCCTAAGGCAGCAACAGCTTCCAGTTAGATTAGTTTCGAAATATTCAATATACTACACGCTTATGGTGATACCGGTAATATAGAACACAATGCACTAAATAACGGTCTGAATTTTATACCCATTCTTTCCCGCACGTACGCATTCCTTTAAAGAAATAACATTATGTTATGATTCGCGTAGAGAAAGCTTATTCGCAACATTAAACGTGTTCCTTTTAAAGTTCATGACTTATTCCCGAGGTTCTTCTTATTTATGTTGAAGAAGATTTTTTTTATCGAATTTCAATCATCTTAGCTAGGCCTATAAACAGTATTCTTCACTTTGTCTACTATTACCTTTGTAGTCGCATAGATTACCAAGGACAGGCCTTTGAAAATGTGTTTTTCAAAAGGTGTGATGATTTAGGTGGCCATTGCGTTGACAGTATGATTTTATGAAAGCACAATTCCCACGTGGCGGAAACACAATTAAAAATATTTTTTTTCTAATACAAGTTAAATTGACTTTTAGGTGAAAGTTAATAGAACTCTTTAATAATTACGGTATAGAAAATCGACTCTTTTTCGATTTAAACCCACCAGCTCAGTGGTGCGCATACTGGCCTTCTCAACCAGCGATCGCGGGTTCGTGTCTCGGTGCGCGACTATCTAGGTGTTGCTGGTTTACTGAACATGCGCAGTTGCCATGTCCAGACGGAGGCTAAATAGTTAACTATAGTTCGTTGGCACCAGATTCCTCATTGAATTACCATTGCAAACAATTTTGAGCCGGGTACAAATCTCGATTAACCCTTTCTCTCGTCTGTTTTGATGGACAATGTTATTTGTTGTCCAGTAAGACTTCAAAAAGCATCCCTGTGAGATATTGCGAACATTGACATACAATAGGAAAGTAAAATTTCATCAAACCTAAGTAATGTAGTGAAATATGACACTTATATATATATGTATTTATTCGTGACAAACGAGGGGTGTCCGCCATTTTGAAATTTACGCAAATTTCGTACTAACCATTTGGAACCGAGCTCCGGTAGTCGGTCGACTTTAGTTGACTAGCTAGGTAACTATTTCAAGTTCGACTACGATCTAGTTAGCTATAGCTAACTATGGTTAGCGAGTCGAACTTGAGCATAGTCAATCTGTCTCACTCCTCGTTGTCTCTCTCCATATACGATCATAAATGGGCACCAGCGTAAAAATTGGGAAGGTCGCATTAATGGCGTGATAGAGTGATATATACAATCAGCGTAGAAAAAGACTGAATGGGACCTAAAAATGGACATTTATAGTTTATCCATCCATCATTTGACGTCATAATAAACTATGTGACGTATAGGATGACGTTATAGCCAATTATAGCGTGAATGGCTTGATATAGTCCATCGTAAACGCTTAGTAGTTCGACACGTTGTAAAAATTGTATGTCTTTACTATTTAATACACATTCTGTCGAATATTTTAAAACTCATTTGACTGGGCGCTGTTGCTGTCATAGGCAGCGACAGCACCCAGTTAAAGTAGTTTCAAAATATTCAACAGCTAACCTGTATAGCTATCTGGAAATTGATAGGCCTGGAGTTCAGAGATTGATCGATTCCAACACAAGAAAGGTGTGGTTCGGGATTTGCTAGAGATGGGCGGGGCATAGAAAACTGGCACGGTCCATTTGGGACTAGATATTGGACACTCAAACCAATAACTTCGCTTCGAGGTAAAAATTATATTTCTGCTTGTTAGCTTTTGGTTCAGTTGTATTATTCAACTATTGCAACAAAGATATACCAGTTGTCCGCCAGGCAATATATAATTTAAGTGTACCTGCTCAAGGGTCAATGAATAGATGCGATCTGTCCCTCAACTATGTGACGTCATAATCAATTACGTCACATGTATTCTGACCTCACAATCAAAAATGCGTAATAAATGATGTATCTAAGTCCGCCATGGACATCGAATATAGGCCGTTAGGTGTACGAATTGTATGTTTTTATTATTTAATAAATACTCTGTTGAATATTTTGAAACTAATTTGACCCGACGCTGTTGCTACCATAGGCAGCAACAGCACCCAGTCAATTTAGTTTCAAAATATCCAACAGGTTACCATTTTAGTTACCTTGAAATTGGAATTTTGTGAATTCAGGATTCAAAGTATATATAAATTGATTCGAAGACGCGCAAAACTTGGGCGGAGCTTAGCTAGCAATGGGCGGGGTATAGCTAGGATTAGAACTCGCTATAGCATAGTCTGGAATAAACCTATCTAGATGTACGATGAAGAATGAATACCATAGTTCGGTGTGAGTCTCACTCTATCAGGGCTATGGGCCGAAACGCCGACTGTTCTCTTGTATGGGAAAGAGTGGCTTGCTAAATAAATCTGACTGTGTCTATGACATGGAAACCAGCATCTTTTAGTTAGTCGTATATGCATGGGTCCTGGGACCTCGTTTAGAGTAATTTGAAAATAATAGATGGTCTCAGAGGGAATTACCAGCTTTTAAAGGTAAATTTGGATACGTTTGTGCTTATTGTGTGCTGTCCACCACATCTAAAACGGAATCTGCAAAACTACGGGGCTACCGGCATCCTTAGCTTCTAACAATGCCCTATGCCCAAATGAATAGCCTTTCACGCCCCATACTATTTATTGGCACCAGACACAGTCGTCTCAGATTAAATAAATTCATAAGGATTCATTCGTCGACTAGGGTGGCCTGGTCAACTGGTACACAGCCGGGGCTCAAATCCCGCTCGACTGCCATGTGATCAGGTGGCTGAAGAGCAATCTGTGGGAACATAGGCAGTCTCCTTCACTCATCGTCGCCTCTCTCCATCCAGGAGTATAAATGGGTACCAGTGTAAAAACTGGGGAAGTTGCCAATAATGGACTGAAATAAAATCAACCACATTGCCTGAAAGGGATCTGGAATCATTGACTCGATAGACGCAAACAAAACCAATAATCTCTTCTTCTTTCGTCGACCAGAGCATATCCGTAAACGTATGTATTCGCACAGGCACGTGCACACACTCCCCCATCACCCCCACCCCACCCACCCACCCCCATACGCACAAACTCACACACGGATCTTCCTTTGCTCTCTTATCTTATCTATAAACGGGTGAAAATTAAAATCAAAAATCTAAATATTGTTCTGAAGTCTTTAGATCTTCTAAGGGCCTGTTTACATAGCAGCGGTGGATATCTGTCAAAGCTTACGACGCAGGTGTGAAATATCCCGGTAGTCTTGTGGACACTGCGACATGCAGTCAGGGCTCAGGCTACAAGAACAGAAGCTGACGGGCGCACGTGACAGTCCAGTTGGTTATTAACCCTTTGCAACCGACAGACAAAAAGCGGGTCTATTGTAAAACGGTGTTCTGTTGGATGTTCTAAAACGAATTTAATTGGGTCCGTGTTCCCACTAGAGAGTTAATCAGGAATAACGCCATACGTCAGTATGGCGTTATTCCTGATTAAGTCTATAGTGAGAACACGGTCTAAGATCTGTTGCTGCCAGATTCCTGTCAAGTTAGTTTCAAAATAATCAACAACTTACCTGTATGGTTCCCTTAATACTGAGATTTTTCGACTTCGGGATTCAAATGGTTGGTATTACTACGATTAATAATAATTTGAACAAACATTAAATGATGCGGTTTTCGTTTATCATATTAATACTCTCCCGCGTATGACAGCTAGTCCCTATAAACAGCTTTCTCTTATCAAGACAAACGAAGATCTTGCCTTATCGAGTACTTGAGTCCGGACAGACACATGTGGGGGGTTTCAACAACAACGACTGTCAGATGAGAATAGGAAAACACGCAAATACACGGAAAAACAATGCGATTATCGGTCAGATTGCTAAATCCGGACATATCAAAACTAAACCTGGGCGTGGTAGCAACTCACGTATCCAATGGTCAGACATATCGTTTGCTTTGTCAACTGAATAATCAAATGAAAGTATCTATTTGTCTAGATTTTGTTGAAAGAAAACAACGACGTAATTAATTTTAAGCACATTAAATAATGACTTGTTCTATGACCGAGCGTTTTGTCTTAGGATATCCTAGAATGTTTCTGTGGACTATGTTCGCCTCAATCTTCCTTCACAACCATTCTGCGTATCTGACTTCCTGATATATGGTAGGGCGTAGAGGGATCGTGTTAGAATTCCTGGTTTCCCCCAAATCTATTTAATGCTACTTCAAAAGCAACGACAGTTCTGGCATGCACAATATCATCAGGGAGGGTATTATATAGGCCACTTACGCGATTCGTAAATGAATGTTTCCGTACGTTAATCCTAATACGGTGCTTGACCAACCGTAGGTCATGGCCTCTGGTACGTCTGCTGCTTGCTACTGTCAGTTGGTCATCAGTTACATTTGGGTCATAGATGCCATGCAGTATCTTGTACACTTCGATCATATCCCCTCTAAGCCTTCTGTAACACATAGATGGTAGCTTCAGGCGCACGAGTCTCTCTTCAAAGCTGAGGTTGTTAAGTGAAGGTACTTTCTTAGATGAACGTCCTAATACATTTTCCATAGCCTCGCCGCCCTTCCTTAGGTATGGACTCCATGCACTCAACGCATATTATAGGTGTGGCCTCACCAATACCTGGAACAGTTGTTTAAACATATCCTCATCTAGATGTGTAAAGGATCTCCTGATCAGGGCCATGATACTATTTGCTTTGATGACTTGCAATCTTATGTGGCTGCAAAGGTTTAGTCTTTTATCTACTATTACGCCAATGTCATTCTCTTGTTCTATATTTTCAAGGATTGTTTTGGACCCATTATTAGCGTATAGGTGATATGTCCTGCTGCATGCCCCTTCTTGTTTTCCAGGTTTGCCTTCCATTGTCAGCACCTTACATTAGTCTGGGTGGAACCTTAATAGACAATTATATTATCCGACCAGCCCTGTAGGGAGTCTAGGTCAGCGTGTAGATCCTTTACATTACCCTCTCCTTGTATTTGCTTATATATTTTGTCATCTATAACAAAGAGAATCCTTCCCAGGATGCTACCCTGGTGTATCCAGTTAGTTATTGGATGACCTTTCGAGGTCTGTCCATTCGCAACGACACATTGACTCATTTTAATTGTTGATCAAAGATTTAGATAATTCTATTTTTCTATTAGCCAGATATCAATTTTACCAGTTAACTAACGGGTTGGTAGATCCTTGGGGCATATTTAGACGAACTACCCAGCACCTTCTACTCCAGGGACCCATCTACTCATTCGCCATTTAGCCAGATGCTAGTACAATTGAGATCTGGTAAAGGGGGATTGGCAAAATATTTGGCTAATGATTAAAATCATATTATTATACATAGTTTCTAAGTAAAGAGCCATTAAAATTAATTTCGAAGAGCATCTTAAGATAAATATCTATGTAACAAGTACTTATTATATTGTTCAATTGTGACCAAATAAATCCTGAAATCCTACAATTTCAGATTAGGTCGGCTGTTGAATATTTTAAAACTAATTTGACTGGAAGCTGTTGCTGCCTTAGGCAGCAACAGGCTTCCAGACAGATTAGTTTCAAAATATTCAACATAATCTTATATTAATTGTATGTAGTGTTCAGTTGCAATGGTTACCTGGTGGTAATGGATTGTAGACATCTCAAAACATCGGCTAAAATAGTTCAGATTTGGCTAAGAAAAGGTGTAGTTGGCTAATCTATTGGCTAATAATTTGTGAAAGCCACTTCTTGCTACTCTGTAGAATTTCATAGTTCTAGACGTACATTTGCTTTTAACTTAGATCTACATGTATAATATTTGTGAAGTAGTCCTCACGTGATCTAGGCCTGTCAGACGATGGTGGTGGAGTGGGCAGTACCCACATCTCAGACAAACTCACCCACCCAACTCACCCTAATTTTCTTATCACTAAGACCTCAAATATAATTTTGATAAACAAAGTAATGGCGAAAATATTTGTCTAAACCACAGGAGAGCGAAAGTTAGATAAACAGGGACTTAATAATGACAGCTTTCAGACGTCAGTGACGCTCCCATGGCGATGGTAAGGCCGGCGTGCGATATGTCACCGAGACAAGATAGGTCAATGTTAGTGCGTTAGGCCTATACTCAATTTATTTTGTTTTTCAAATTTACGGACTATTTTTGCGCAATGGACATTTTCAGTTTTAGCTATGCCCCGCCCATCTCTAGCTAAGCTCCACCACCCACACCTGGCTCCTGTTGGAATCGATAGATCCCCAACCTCCCTAGCTGACTATCAATTTCCAGAAAACTATCCAGGTAAGCTGTTGATATTTTGAAACGAAATTCACTGGGTGCTGCTGGTGCCTAAGGCAGCAACAGCGTCTAGTCAAATTAGTTTCAAAATATTCAACAGCATATGTAATAATTAATAAAAACATACGATTCGTACAACAACGCTTGGCTTGTCGTCAATTATACGTTCGTGCCGTAGTTATCTATGCCATTCATAACATCATCGATTATCACGTCATCTTACCCGTCACGTCGGCGATTACAACGTCATATGACGGATGGATAAATTGGAAAGTTCCATTGCCGACTTCTACTGCATTGCGATCGACGGTAATCGAGGGATACGATCTGTCACTCAAGTATCTGACGTCATATTCAAAATACGTCACTTGTTAGGTGACGTCTTAATTACATAGCAAACGTCCACTCGATAAGCTAAAAGATCCGGCACTAATCGCGTGAATTGTATCGATTTTGTGACGTGTACAATGTAATAAACAATATGCTGAATATTTTGAAACTAATCTGACTGGGAGCTGTTGCTGCCAGCTCGCAGTCAAATTCGGTAAAAATATCCAAACAATTTACCTGTATAGTTACAGTGCAATCGGGATTCTGGAAGGTCATGATTCAAATAATTAAACTCGATTTAATCAAAAGGAGTGAAGCTTAGCTAGAAATGGGCGGGCATAGCATGGATTCATCTTCCTCAAAATAGATATATCCAGAATTTAACCCTTTAATGGCTAAATTAAAAAACCCCATCAAAATACTTGCTTACTGGATGTCCATTTGTAGGCCACGAGAACATTTTTCTTAATTTACAACGATAAACGAGCCAGGCATTTCCGTGGTAAAATTTCAAAAATAGTCTTCTCTTGGAAAGGGTTAATGACAAGTGTCGATTCGTTAAATTATTTTTACAATACGAAATAAAACTAATCTTAAGCAGCAATATTTTGTTAGTACAGACACAAACACACTAAACTCGACAAAATATAACTCACATTTTGGTGGACATTAGACGGCTTTAGGGTAAGATTCCTGGGAAGAGACGCCGGTGCACGGTTAGGCGCTACCCTCTCACATGGTCTATCGTGAACTACATACACACATAAGTCGTCCAGTTGGTCCTCTTGTAATGCGCCCGGGTCCCAGCCGTCTGTCATTGTTACTATAATAATAATAATAATAATAATAATAATAATAATAATAATAATAATAATAATAATAATAATAATAATAATAATAATAATAATAATAATAATAATAATAATAATAATAATAATAATAATAATAATAATAATAATAACAACAACGACGACGAGGGCGACGACGACGATCATAATAATGGCTGAAAAATAAAATAAATCTCCGATCTTTTAGATTGGTGCTTGCTAAATGCTCTTTTATGAAATGGCAAAAACCTTCCTTGGAATTCAATGTATATTGGCATTTTATTTGAGATTTGGTGACGGTCGATATGGAACCATTTGTGACGTAATTATTATGACGTCATCGTACACGCGCTGAGCTGATTATGACGTCATACGAGGACTGATGATGGATGGATACTCTGAAAAGGTGAATTGAAGTTATGCATGGACCATCAAAATTAAAACAAATATGAATTTTTGTGTCACTTTTTGGTGCCCGTAGACATTTGGGGACCAGGTGCAAATGCACTTGTCGCACTGTCTTAAGTCCATCACTGACAACGTTTCCATCATGAAAACCGTCCAGGGCGTTACCCTGTAGACGATCTTTGAAATACTGACTGCTGGATAACGGGGACCTCGGCATAGTTTGTGCAATTCGCGCTAAGACAAAAGTGGTAGTAAGTATACCAGCAACCGCAATTTCATTGATAAAACTCCTCGTCAAACATCTTTATCGGTGATAAAAACACAACTAAGAAAATCATCCCATAATCTTAAAGTTCTACTTCGACTTTCCTTACGAAACAGTGATCTAAAGTCGTGTTCTCACTGAAGAGTGAATCGGGAATAACGCCATACCTCAGTATTGCGTTACGCCGGTTAAGTCTCTAGTGAGAACATGGCCTAACATTAGCTGTAGATTTTTGGTTGCTTCTGATTTCTACTTGGATATGCATTATTCACTATTCCCACAGTCATCACAGATACACCAGCGTGAACATTATCTAAAAATGCCAGGCCATTTTCGGGCTAAAGTCTTGCCAGTGCTGGAGGCAAAGAATGTTTCCGAGCTAGAGGAAAGCGAAAGCCAAACCAGACTGGTGGGGCGGGTAAGTTTTTTAGTCTGGGCGCTCTCAGATCGCATTTCCTCCATTTCTTCGGGTAAATATGGACCATAAATGGGCATTTCCAGCTTTAGCTATGCCCCGCCTATCTCTAGCTAAGCTCCACCCACATCACGCTCGTGTTGGGATCTATCGATCAATTTCCAGAAAACTATACAAGTAAGCTGTTGAATACTTTGAAACTAATTTGACTGCGTGCTGTTGCTGCCTATGGCAGCAACAGCGCCCAGTCCAATTAGTTTCAAGATATTCAACAGCATCTTTATTAAATAGTAAAGACATACAATTCATACAACAAAGCTTAGTCCGTCACAAAGTATGCGTTGGTGACGTACTTATTAACTGCATTCATGACGTCATTGATTATGACGTCATCATACACGTTGTAGATTATGACGTTAATTATGACGTCATGTGATTGATGGATAATCTAGAAAGGTCCATTGATGCATTCGCTCCCAGTTTACTATAAATATCACTACTCTCGATTCCGATAAATTCCACACAACTAATGTACACAAGCAGCAAATCCTCCCAACAAAATTAGTTTCAAAATATTCAACATAAATTATTTATCTTAGTCGAGTTCAGGATGATTTTATCCCAATCTTCCCTTTCAGAATCAAATGGTCGGATACGATTTGTCCAAACACGACTATATTATGCAGTGTAGTGTAGCTGATCTGAGATTAATCTTGTTAGCGCGAATCCAACTTTGAATTTGTATTTTATAATCGTTGCAACACTAAAGATTATCTGCTTGAAAAATACAAGTACCGTCGATGATAGGCAAATACACCGTGTAAACACTTGATGATATAGCTATCGATTAGTTCGATTTATCGATCACGCGGAGAGCGCACAATACACACGGAAAATCATCTATAACGGGCACTGAAATATGGACCAGTACAATAAAGGGATTCGATCATTCACTCAAATATTTCACGTCATAATCATATACGTCACATTTTAGCTGACGTCACAATAAAAACGATGCAGCTCTGTCCCGAAAATCGAAAGGTCCGCCCGCCATGAAAGTGTGTACGAATTGTGTGTCTTTGATGAATATTTTTTTGTAAATTTACCACTGAAAATTGCAAAAAATCCGCTTTCTGCCCTCAAAGAACGCGTTTGACCATGTTTACCGCCAAAGGGGAAATTGTTATGAGAATTTGAGTTTTTGATTAGCCAGCGTCCATTTGCAGGCCAGGAGTATAGTATTTTTGAAAATTTACCACTGGAATGACTGGCTCGGTTAACGAGCCAGTCATTCCAGTCGTAAATTTTCAAAAATACTATTTTTCTGGCCTGCGATTGGACATTCTTAGGACAATTGCAGTGTGAGTTTCTTACCGGCTTGGCCATTAACGGCTAAGGTGACACAAGAAGGGTTAATGACCATTCTATTGAATTTTTTTAAAGTAATTTTACTGGGAAATGTTGCTGCTATAGTTGCTCATCAGAACTGTTGAATTATAGAGGTATTCTAATCTCTATTTGCTTCAATAAATTGTTTTGTCTGAAAGTATTTGTGGTCAGCTTGATAACTAGCTTGAAGGTAACAACCTGATTTGTCAAGAACAAATATTCTCGCAAGCGACGCTGTACAACCGAATACCCTACAGCTCAGAAATCAGTTAATATGTTTCCAAAATAAAGCAAAACGTGGTGTTGCATATTTTGAAAACTATACGGGTAAGCTGTTGAATATTGCGAAACTAATTTGACTATGACAGCAACAGCACCCGTGCAGTCAAATTATTTAAAAAAATTCAATATTATGTTTATAAAATAGTAAAGACAGACAATTCGTACAACACCACTTAGTCCGCCGTCATTTATGCTTCGTAACGAACTTAGTTACGTCATTCATGACGTCATTGATTATTACGTCATCATATACGTCACATAGTTGACTATGACGTCGTATGATAGGTGGCTGAATTGGACTCCTCCATTGTGATACATTCTGTACTGACGTCATAATCATTACTACATAATATACAATCGAACTGAATCTATATATCTTTAATTTATTGTGGATTAGGCAATATATTTTATATCGCGTTGAAATACAGTTCTCTTTATTCTTGTAATTTGGGAAATTTAATGACACAATAGAACTCATCCTCAATTCTCTCACGCGCTCTGGAACAACTTACATATTCTCTGATCATGTGTAATCTTCTGATGCCTATATCCTTTATCAATATCTGGGTTTGTGACTATCAGCCTATTACTTCGTAGTTTTACAAAATCTAAAAATTCACATCTGGAGTTTTCATTAGCAATGAGATAGCTCTCCATCTCACATAGGTCATTTATATTTATATAAAACCTTAGTTTATACTCTCTGAGCCATCAGAGATATATGTGACATTCAGAATGATACATATCTTCTTTCAAAACAGGTTTCAAAGGTAGGTCCTAGTACCTTCTAAAACGGTGTTCTCACTGGAGAGTTAATCGGGAATAACACCATACCTCAGTATTGGGTTACGCAGGTTAAGTCTCTAGTGAAAACACGGCTTAAGATCGTGTTCTCATTAGAGACCTAATTATGAATAACGCCATACTGACGTCTGGCGTTATTCCTGATTGACTCTCTAGCCTAGGCCGTGTTCTCACTAGAGCGGTAATAGGGAATACCGCCAAACCTCACTACGGCGGTACGCCGGTTAAGTCTCTGGTGAGAACACGCCTTTAGACTAACTCGGTTTATTTTGAAGAGCTTTCGCACATAAATCTTCTTCATCACCTGATGAAGCACATTTATGTGCCAAAGCTCGTCAAAATAATCTAAGGCCGTGTTCTCATACAGCCACTATTTCGGTAAATAGCAGGTATATCGGCTAGCGTTCTCAATGAACTGACTCTTGTACCGGAATAGATACGTTATTTATTTCGAAATTTAATCCCACAAAATCGTCGGTTTATCTTCCGATATATCGCTATTGCTTCCCTATGTGAACGCTGCCTATTCCCTCAAAATCTGTCAGGTAGCGTTAACGTCAGCATTTTCTCTCACTGTGTGCCAAGTAGCGCTACGGTCATCATGTTATCTCACTCTCCACCAGGTAGCACCACCATCCAGTCCGGGACTATGTTCCGGGACTATGTTCTAAACAGCAGTGTGAATGCAAACCGATATATCGTCTATATATTAACCTACATAGTACACGAAATACTTAAACAGGCTTAGGCAATGAGAAAGAAGCCTAAGTTAGTCTTAAAGGACACGACGTTTCAATCCTGTTTTGACTGTCTATACAGACTAACACGACTGCCTAACTTTATTTTGATATATCTACCTTGTAATCAGTGCGACATAGTGAAAGCTAACCTATTTCTGAAAATATACATTTATTCTCCCAAGCATTAAAGCTGTTTAAGATATCAAAAACGGTTGCAAATTTACCAAAATCCTTCCCTGACAGCATCAGGAACAGTGTCAGCGAACAAGCAAAGTATGTAAGAAAATATTGTCTGAATTTTTTCATGTGTAAAATTGCCATAAGACTTACCTGCATCAGCAAGAATTAAACATTTTAGTGACGAAATCTCATTTGCATATAAATTAAAATGGTCTTAACTTATCTAAGTTCACTGAACGATCCCACATAGTTCAGGACTCTTCTAATTTATTCAGTGCTGACTGAATTGCAACACAGTAGGCCAATACAGACTACAGAGAAATGAATGTTGGGCACAAGATGTAACATTGTCTAAGATATGTTATGTTAACATATTCCATTACTGTTTTAAAAAAAAGCTGTTCGGATGTATTTTCTTTTGCCTGTGATATTTGATAACAAATTAGCTTCTGGATATTATACCACAAAACACAATTTGAATTTGAATTTGTATAACCAGTTACCGTTGATTTTAGTCTTGTATGGCCACTAGCAGATAACATGTGTGTCATGGAGAATGGGTTATTACGACACGACACTACGTGGTAGGTGGCTTAAGGTAGCGTGGTATCCTCTTTCAAAGATTACCGAGATAGGATATCAATTCACGTATCGTGGATCTAATGATGTAGCGAGTAATTCACTCACTTCTCATTTCATATTCTACTGAAATCTAAGCAACGAGACCTCTTAAAAAATATTCACAAGTCTGAAATTCAGAATAAAGTCCCAGCGTATATTCGACGAGTAGGCCTGTACATGTCGGTGTACGGATAAGGCACACATCGACTCTCACAAAAGTGGGTATTATATTTGCATACGGCCACGAAAGTTTGGAAATCTTATCACTTGATTGCTTCTAGATTGAGAGACAATTCACCTTTCCAGAGTATCCATCTATCATCTAACCTCATATGACGTCCTAATCAGCTCAGCGCGTGTATGATGACGTCACAATCATTACGTCACAAAGGGTTCCATATAGACCGTCACCAAATCTCAAATACTCTGACACATTGTATGAATTGTATGTCTTTGTAATTCTTTGCTATTTAATAAACATGCTGTTGAATATTTTGAAACTAATTTGACTGCGCGCTGTTGCTGCCTTAGGCCGCAACAGCATCCAGTCAAATTAGTTAAAAAATATTCAACAGTTTACCTGTGTAGTTTTTAGTCAGGGTGTTCAGAGATCGATTGATCCCAACACGAGCGAGGCGTGGGTGGGGCTTAGCCGGAGATGAGCGGAACATAGCTAAAACCGGAAAAGTCCATTGAGGATACATCTCTGGCTATGCCCCGCCGATTTCTAGACAAGCTCCACCCTAAGCTGTACCGGCGTTTGAATCGACGTTAATAATCTGATCAATAAATTCCCGGAGTTAATTTCAAGGTAACATTATACAGGTAAGCTGATGAATATTTGAAAATTAATTTGAATGTGAGCTGTTGCTGTCTATGCGTATTAACCCCTCTTGTGTCCACATCGCCTCAAAGCGCTCAAAATACTACTTTTCTCAATTACCCCTTTCATTTGTCAAGATTTTAAAAGAAAATTCAAATATTTACTCAGTGAATGACCATTTGCTGGCCAAGAGAATTAACTTTTTTTTGTAAATATACCACTGTGATTTAGGAAAATATCTTTTAAACAGTTGTCCCTTTGACAGGATTGGCAATTATAGGGTTAATCGTCTTAGAAATCTAAATTTTTGTTTTGTCAGTGCCCATTAACAGGCCAAGAGAGGAGTACTTTTGAAAGTTTACTACTAGAATGACTGGCTCGGTTACTGAGCCAGTCATTCTGGTGGTAAATATTCAAAAATACTCTTCTTTAGGCCTTTCAAATAGCCAAGTCTGAAGACTCCTGCAAAGTTGTTTATTGGTCAGTTTGACCATTAAACGGTTAAGTTGACACAATGACACAAAGGGGTTAAATTGTAAAATTATCAAAGGAGGGATCCAGTTTTAGCTATGCCACGCCCAACTCTAGCTAAGCTCCGCCCACGCTTGGTCTGCAATCCCAGAATCACAATTTCCAGAAAACTATATAGGTAAGCTGTTGAATATATTGAAACTAATTTGACTGAGTGCTGTTATTATCTATGGCAGTAACATCCCCCAGTTAAATTAGTTTCAAAATATTCACCAGAATGTTTATTAGATGGGAAAGACATACAATCCGTAAAAGTTGAAGGACAGTTAAGCGTTTATGACGGACTAAATCGCGTTATTCGTGATGTGATTGATTATGACGTCAACCAACAGATGGCGTTGTTGATTATGACGTCATATGATTGATCGATAAACTGGATTCCTCAATTCAGGTGTTTACTCGCCAACCGTCACTACGTTTGTGACAGACCTACGTCAATTGACTGTGATGTCAGCGAACAAATAACTTATCTTGATTATGACATCATATACTTGAGTGACGGATCGAATTTCTTCATTGCATGTTTCGGAAATAATATTTCTAACGGAGAAATATTGGTTCTGCAAATCTGTTTCGGGGTTGTTTAGCAGACACAAAAACAGTTTCAAAGCTTTTACTTGGCGTATGATGAAATGAAGAACGGTGGAATGACCTCAACTCTGGGCTGTGGTGGGTCTGATAGGACCAGATTGGTTATTGGGTCGCTACATCTATATATCTAAGCTATGAATCTAATCACTGCATAGTGAATTTTAAAGTAGATCAAAACGAGAACTGGATATTAAGAAAAAATAATTCTCTTAACATTTTATTAAAGATGCACATTTACACCACAATACTTGAAAATAAAATTGTAAAAATTGTCTAGCCAGCCTACTTTTAGAGGGCTTAAATTGTTTGACTAGATGTAATGAAACGAAATAAATCTTAGCATGTGTTGATTTCATTTCGTATAAATAAATATAGTATTTTTAGTTGTGAATTTGAATTAGGGACTCGGGTATATATATATTAATTTACATGGAATGAAATCACAGAGTCTAAGGTCGTGTTATCACTGGAGAGTTAATCAGGAATAACGCCATACCGCAGTATGGCTCTATTTCCGATTAAGTCTCAAGCGAAATATATATATATATTAATTTACATGGAACGAAATCACAGAGTCTAAGGCAATGTTCTCACTGGAGAGTTAATCAGGAATAACGCCATACCTCAGTATGGCGCTATTTCCGATTAAGTCTCAAGCGAAATATATATATTAATTTACATGGAATGAAATCACAGAGTCTAAGGCCGTGTTCTCACTTGAGAGTTAATCAGGAATAACGCCATACTGAGGTATGGCGCTATTTCCGATTAAGTCTCAAGCGAGAACACGGCCTATGGCCGTGTTCTCACTAGAGACTTAACCGGCGTAGCACAATACTGAGGTATGGCGTTATTCCTGATTAACTCTCCAGTGAGAACACGGCTAAAGCCGCTAAACGCCAGTATACAATTTTAAGAATTTTATTTTCTCGAACCAGATATTCCAGTGATACATTTTCAAAATACTCTTCTCATAGCCTGACAATGTACATAGATTCGCTAAGCAAAATGTTAGCTTTCTTGATCTATTGAGGTGAGGAGTAAGCAAAAGGTATATTTTTGAAATATTTACGTTGTAGAACTTATTTACGATTATTCTATTATTTAATTTTTTAATCATATAAATTCACGATTTAAAAAATAATCGCGATTTTCGATTTAATCATGTAATTGCGCAAGCATACAATTAATATCCCTTTAAGTAATCCGAAAGGCTGATATGCTTTAGAAGTATAAAACGTAGCCTATCTCACAATTTGGAGTGAATTGAGTTTGTTAAAATCTGAAGTACATTAAATAATATATTTATATATAGTTTTCAGATCGTGTTCCGCAGATCTCATATTTGACCCGTTTAGACCATTGTTTTGTTAGACAACGTAAAAATTCAAACATTGGATATATGATAATTAATAACAACGAGGACATGATCGCGTTGTCTTAACACATTTCATTCTACATGCAGGATTATATTACTCGTATTATCAAACCAATGGAGAATCCCCAGTTTATGCATCAATCATATGACGTTTTAATCAAACTACGTGACGTGTAGGATGACGTCATAATCAATTACGTCATGAATGGCGCAGCTAAGTTCGTCACGAACGCTTAATTTATGATGGACTGAGCATTCGTTGGTGTAAAAATTGTATGTCTTTACTATTTAATAAGCATGTTGTTGGGCTGTTCGATATTTTGAAACTAATTTGACACGGTGCTGTTGCTGCGGCCTATGCAACTTTCTGGAAACTTATAGTAACTACGTGACGTCTTTCAGGGATCGATCTATCACAACACGGGCGAAGTGTGGGTGGAGCTTAGCTAAAGATGGGTGGGGCATAGCTAAAACTTAATTCCTCCACTACACGTCAGTGTTAAAGACATTACTAATTTTAACAGTGTATTCCAAGGATCTCTATTTCAAGGTAACTACAGGTACGCTTTTCAATATTTTAAAATTAATTTGAGAGGACCGTGTTCCTACTATAGACAGCTTCCAGTCAAACTAGTTTAAAATTATTCAAGATAATATTTATTAAATTGTACATAAGATTTCGAAGTAGGTCTTCCGAGTTCACCGGTACAAGAGCACTTTGACGCGAAATCATTGCTCTCAAAATATTAACATTTTTTGTCATTTTATTTCCAGTGATTCCATTAAATTCCAGGGATTTCCTGAAATCCCCATGAAAGTCAAGATGCAACTATATGATGCTATATGTGTTTCTATAATGCTATACAATTGCAACAGATGAGCAGTTATTGGACAAACTTGATGCATGCCACCGCAAACAACTGCGAGCCATACCACATCATCGCTGGCCACACAGTCTATATCAAATGCGGCGCCTTACAAATTGCGTAACACAGAGTCACTATCTGTGAGGGTGGCGCAACAGCGAAAGTCTATATTCGGACATGTTCTTCGAATGCCAGAAAATATACCTGCTGAAAAAGCACTAGAATTTACAGTCGTGTGAGTCTACAAGTATCAGGTCACAGCATCAACTTGCTAAGTGTTTTGCGATCAAACTTCAAGGAACGTATTCTAGGACCACTAAAGACGAGAAAGATCCTAAAGGAGATCAGGATGCTCGCATCATCATCATCATCATCATCATCATCATCATCACCAATAGTCAAATTCAGTTTTAGCTATGCCCCACCCATCTCTAGTTAAGCTCCACCCACACCTCTCTCGTGTTGGGTTTGATTGATACATGAACTCCTTGACTATCTATTTCCAGAAAATTATACAGATAAGCTGTTGAATATTTTGAAACTAATTTGACTCGCTGCTGATGCTGCCTATGTTTATTAAATAGTAAATTCGTACAACAACGCTTTTAGTCGACCATTAATTATGCGTTCTTGACGAACTTAATTACGTGATTCATGATGACGTTGATCATGACGTCAGCGTACACGTCATGTAGTTAATTATGACGTCATGTGAGTTATGGATACGCTGGAAATGTCCGTTTCCAGTGACATGGGATCCTCATTCTTTTTTGCAATTTCTGGGAGAATAAAAATGAAAACTATAACGGCAGTTCAGAATCTAATAGGTTTCCGTTATCTTTATATCTTATTAACAATTTAACCCGGATAGACCAAAAAACAACACATCATGTATGATGTGCAATCAATTATGCTGCCTAGAAACAACTTCCAGTCAAATCAGTTTCAAAATATTCAGCAGGTTTCCTGAACAGTTGTCTGGAAATTCAGGGGTGTTGGGTTAGTAGTCACAGTAGGTAATGGTATGATAATGTTGAGAGTTAATATCTAATTTACGTATTTTCATTTTGAAAATATATCTAGACGTTATATAAGTACTCGTGGCATTACGGTATTTTGGTACTGACTGGGAATCGAACCCACAACCGAGGAAAGCGCCATCATCATAGCCCACAAACGCTTCCACCACACCAACGCCGCAAGTCGTGGGCATTGGTGTGGTGGAAGCGTTTGTGGGTTATGATGCTTGGCGCTTCGTCGGTTCTGGGTTCGATTCCTTTTCAGTTTCTAGGCATGAATCTGGTTCTGATGGGTGAGGTAGGGCTGATATACAACATGTTAATTAACCTGGGGGTCATGTTGAGTCGCTACTTAACAACTGTCAATCTCACGAATATTTAGTACTTTATGTAATGTATATGTTTAAACAATAATTATGCCATCATATCATAAAAAGTGATACCCGACATTTATTAGTAGGTGTAAAAACATGATACAGTTCAAACTATTGACAATACCGACAAAAGAATACATGAACAGTACAATCTTAGATTTGTCATAACGGGTATATACACGTTATTAAAATAGAGTGATCATTTTATGCATGATGTATCGTTTACCATTCACAAAATATAGTGTTATGCCACTGGAATTTACGACATGCGTTTTTTTCTGCATGCGTTGTTCTCTCTGAGAGTTGTCTACAGACGTGCAAACTAAATTTCTTTTCTTCTTGTTCATTTGTCATTCTCTCTGCGAGTTGTCTACAGATGCGCAAACTAATTTCTTCTATGACGTCTATGGTTAGGTCCTGTTGAGGTTTGGATGCCCAGACTTTACCTTTGTGTCGGCATACAGCGGGTAAAATTGTATTGTTTGGGGCTGGATAGCAGTGAGATTCATACGCCCCAGGGTCGTTGATCAACTGGCACGTTGAGACCGATTTGGATACTGATCTATCAGATCATATGCCACGGACCATCTTTCAGTTCCATTGACAAACGTTACGAAATCGAATATTGCCTCGAACAACAAATGCACTGCCATGGATCTCCGACGTAAAATCTCTTTCTACGCCTGCATATTCTCGATTGATTACCTGTCTGGCACAAAGGAGCCAAGCAAGGAAAGTGCCTTCCTTCTGGGTGAAGAGAAGTTAAGGAAGAGTAGACTCTTGAGCTCTCTCGTCTGAAGTTCAACTGCCGTCATTAAAATCGTTGTCTAACAGGACGCATTGCCTTCAGATCAGTTCAGTTTACTTACTCGCAGGTCACAGATAATAACGCGGGTTGCTGGGCCGACGCTGGGTTAATACCTGGCCAATACGGCACGGTATTGGCTCAGTATCGGCCCAGTGAATTATGCTATCATGGGGCTTTCAAATCCACATGTGGTTATCCAAACATAATAACGAAACCATATCAATGACGAAAGGTGCAATGGTGTTTAGAAATGTCTATTTGCATGCCAAAAGAAAACTACTTTGGGAAATGTATCACTGGAATACCTGGCTCGATTCTCGAGCCAAGCATTCCAGTAATGCATTTTCAAAAATAGTGTTCTCTTAGCCTGCAATGGCTATAGATTCGTTGAGCAAAACGTTAATTTTCTTAGCGCATTGCATTAAACAGTAAATAACAGGTAGATTAAAAAATATAAATTTACGTAGTAGAAATTATTCACGATTATTCAATTATTTAATTTTTAATCATATAAATTCACGATTTAAAAGATAGTCGCGACTTTCGATTTAATCACGTAATCGCGCAAGCATGGTATGAGTTGCTATAAGACACATGGGAGAAGGTAGAAGAAGACCGATCTGCAGCTGCAAGAAGTCGCCACTCCTTCTAGCTGCAGAAAAACAGTCACTCATTATCAGTGGTGGTGGAGAAGGGGTGGGGGCTAGTGGTTGCCCAACCTTTTTGTATAGGGTGAGGCTTAGCACCACTACCCCACCCCGTTCGGCTAAGTAATCAGTAGCTATCGGATCCACTGGGATGTGGAAGAAGACAGGATCTAAAACTCCATTCAGTTTGAAAAAACCAGTCACAAAATACTTCGTGGCTTAGAGGAATGTATCACACTTATTTTGTGGGAGGGAAACGGCTGTTGTGAATGAAATCTGTGTCCACTCGTGGGGCCTACAGCCAGATAATTAACGATATAGATACTATTAATGGTTAATCGTTAATCCTTTCAGACAGACAAATAACAGCATCTTTATGATTGAGACTATAAGGAATATATGTTAATAAATGATTTGAATCTAATTCGATTGGGAGCTGTTGCTGCATGTTGGCAGCAACAGCTCTCAGTCGAAACGGAATCAAATTACTCAACAGATTTCGTGTATAGTACAAGACAACGTCGTTAGCATAAATTATCTCATCGTAATACATGTATTATGGGTGTTCTAATGCAGATAAGAACAACTATGTACTGTGACTAATGGGTGCCGGGTGGTGGTGGTGATAAGTGTTGATAAGATATGTTGTAGTATGCAAGCACATCTCTCTTATACGACTACAATGGTTATTAATGCCACGTGGTCTCTTAATACACGTGACCACCAAATATAGCCGGCTCTACCTACCAGCTGTGTTCTTGGATAAAAAAATTTAAAAATTTTTTTTATTGTTGTAATAGATATAGTAAGTAAATCGATACGCGAATCTATGTTAGTCTATAATATCATACCGGTTCTTCTCCCGAGATTATTTTCAACAAAGAAATTTAAGCCTACAAATAAACAGGAGATTGTGATAGTATTATGATAAACAAGGTGGGTATGGTGGGCTGTGGTCCTGGGGTGGTGGGGTGGGGTGCTCGCAACAACAACAACAACAACAACAACAACAACAACAGAAGCAGCAGTAGTAGCAGCAACAACAACAATAACAACAACAAACGGTATCGATTGATTTCGACAAGCTTTCGCGCGTAAATGCGCTTTATCAGGTCATGATAAAGAACATTTATGTGCGAAAGGTTCACTTTGTCAAAATCTTAGTTAATTTTTTTCAGCGATGGAGTGTATGTGGGGCTGAGAAAACTAAGGAAGAAATTGAAATGTAGGCCTATATGATTGGAAGAAAATAAAAGAGACATTGTGGGATGGACTAAAAAGTACAAGAAAAAACCGCTAGGACACTGAAGAAGAAAGCTGCCGACATTGAATAGGATGGGATTGGACAATTTTACGGGGTGGGGCGGGGTCAGGTGGGAGTGGGGGTTGGGGTGCGATAGGAATTTTAGAATTATAACTATTTTATGTGAACACAACATTAAAATGATAAATTATATTGCTACAGTAGTGCTAAGAAATAGTCCTAATTCAACGTGTTTCCAGGACAAAATAAAACATACTGTTGAATATTTTGAACTTAATCTGATTGGAAGGCATTGCTGTCTAAGGCAGCAATGCCTTCCAATCACATTACGTCCAAAATATTCAACAAAACATTTCTTGTCTCGTGTTCAAAATTGTACTAACTGACATGTTTCTGTCTTTGTTTTGAAAACATTTTAACTTATTGCTGTGATGTACGCTAGTGCATCTGTATCAGACAAATTCCAGCTTGAATCAGCCAATCAGTAGACATTAGACAACATAAAATCTTGTAGACAAATAAATTAATTATTATTATTATTATTATTATTATATTTTTATTACTTTCAGCGGATCATCCCACAGACAAATAAGACGAGGATAGAATGATGACCAGTCAAATAAAAATGGCGAAAACAATGTGTATGACGATGACTATTGTGATGAATACGGCGATAGATGACGAGTAAAAACCGATTTCTGAAACCTATATTTACATTTTTGACAACTTCATTGTGCATTGTCTCAGTCAGTATGTGAATAGAGGTTGCTTGACATCAGAATTACATAATTTTATGCATTAATAATAATAATAATAATAATAATAATAATAATAATAATAATAATAAAAATAATTATTATTATTTATTTATTTATTTATTTATTTATTTATTTATTTATTTATTTATTTATTTATTTATTATTATTATTATTATTATTATTATTATTATTATTATTAGTAGTAGTAGTAGTAGTAGTAGTAGTAGTAGTAGTAGTAGTAGTAGTAGTAGTAGTAGTAGTAGTAGTATTAAGCAGTTTGAGCGAGGCTGTAATAAATACCTGCGGTTAGTTGTTCGTGAAATCCGTTCTGAAAAGATTTGCATTAACCCACTCACTGGATTTAGCTGCGATGATAAATGTACAGTTCCGTTAATAACTTAAAAATCGTTTCTGAAATTTGATAAATTATGGCAATATGTGAGTTATTTTTAACGTTACGTGGTATTATTTTGTCTATAGTTAGCCAAAACGCGTGCAAATGATCACATTTAAGTCGTATTCGGCACAGGCGGTTGAAAGAAAGTATGCTAACTTTGATTTGACGTCCGTGTAATATCTGATAGAAGGCCTACATTAGCAAACATATTTAACAACACGACATCGAAGGTGCGATATGAGAATTGGCATCAATCAGCCCATATTTGTCGTTTGTATTGTGTTTTTATCGCTTCTTAGGAGATCACAGACGATATGGAAAGCCGTCCGTGATCTGAGCGAGATGATTGGCTGATCGGGGACCAGGCAGATGCGCTGTGGATGAAGACAGGCGCGAGAGAGGTAATCAGGCAAAGAGAGATCCTGTGTCGTCTGTCACTGCTTGTGTCAACCATCGCCGGCAAATACTGGCCAATTATTAAATGTAGTTTACATAGGGCGAGCTAATCTCGCTAACTGTCCGCTCCGCCCACAAGTTTATTGGAATAACACGAAAAGAGAAATAAATCCTAAATGTTGAAACACGTTGTAAATAACTAAGGATAACAAAGATACTAGGGTATTAGCTATAAGAATCACGTGTCGTCTGCCTGTGGTCATTCTTATTCACTACATAAAGAGCGGAATTTGTACCTCACCATAAAACAATCACAGGATGGAGGCAGGAAGCACCGCGAAATGGCATGTTTTTATATAAAAAACACTATTTTGGATAATAGACCTATATGACATAGCTACTTTTGGGATAACAAAATGGTTTAAACCAAATTCAAGCAGCAATAAAAAAATACCACTGAGAAATCTATTTGTACACATTTACAGAACACGCGTGACTGGATGTACCTTCCCAGTTTATCCGTCCATCATATGACGTCAAAATCAACTACGTGACGTGTAGGATGACGTCATAATCAATGACGTCAAGAATGACGTAGATGATATGTCACGAACGCTTAATTGAAGACGGACTAAGCGTTGTTGTACGAATTGTATGTCTTTTACTATTTAATAAACATGCTGTTGAATATTTTGAAAATAATTTGACTGGGGTATAGCAAGCAACATCACTAAGTCAAATTAGTTTCAAAATATTCAACGGTTCACTTGTTTAGTTTTCTGAAAATTGATAGTCAGGGATTTCAGGGATCGATCGAGCCTAACACGGGCGAAGCGTGGGTGGAGCTTAGCTAGAAATGGGTGGGACTAGCTAAAACTGGATTCATCAATTTTATTTAATAAACACGCTGTTGAATATTTTGAAACTAATTTGACTGGGCGCTGTTGCTGCCATGGGCAGCAACAGCACTCGGCCAAATTAGTTTCAAAATATTCAACAGCTTACCTAAACAATATTCTGGAAATTGTCTATGAATCGATAGATCCCAGCACGAACGAGGTGTGAGTGGAGCTTAGCTAGAGATGGGCTGGGAACATCAAAAACTGGAAAGGTCCATTGCGGACGAGAAAAATATATAACACATGAATTCCTAAATCAACTACACAAGGCACAAAATATTGTAAGTTTATACGGAATGAATTTATCCTCTAAAAACCGTCAAAGAACGCGATCTATTACCACTAAAGACGAGAATGAATCTACAGGAGCCCAGAATGTTCACAATGGACAAAACACAGTTGAAGAAAGCTGAAGAAATACTGATTGCAGCTGAAAGAAGTTCTTATTTCTTCAGCCGCAGAACACACTCATCATCGTCATCGTCAACGTCAACGTCATCGCCATCGTCGTCGTCGTCGTCACCACCACCACCACCACCACCACACCACCACCACCACCACCACCACCACCACCACCACCACCACCACCGCCACCACCACCACCACCACCACCACCACCACCACCACCGTTTCACTCCATCCAGGTACACAATTAAGCCTATAAGAACATACAATTTTTACAATTTTATTTTCAAGCAGTCTAGTATGAATTTTGGCATTCAAACTAAACTGTTTAGAAACTTTAGGATCAGCAACCAATTTCTTCCCATAGTACCCCTAATGTCCAAGATTCGTGGATCCCCTGCTGGACGCGTGCTTTGGTATTAACACGTGTATATGATTTGGTTGTTTAAAAAAAATCTGATTGCAAACACACTATGCCTGTATCCTTAGATGGTAGGGCAGATACGATGACCTCTATGCAACGTATAAGCTATGGTGCTAAACTAACGTTTTCCATAAAGTAGAACAAGATGGGTTATACTGAAAATAAATTAACCCCAGCCACATCTTAAAGCGTTCAAATATTAGTGTTATCAATTAACCATTTAACCCTATCGTGACGAAGCCGACCAAAACCTGCCTCTGTAGTGGTCCTGAGGAATGTCCATTTACAGACCTACTACTACTACTACTACTACTACTACTGCTTCCGCTGCTGCTGCTGATGATGATTATGATGACGACGACGACAATGACGACGACGGCGACAACGGCTATTACTACTACTGCCACCCGTTGAGACGTACATAAATTTGTTGGAGCAACAGGAATGGATATACGCCCCGGGACAAGGCCGTTGTTTCCTCCTTTTAAACTTATTCATAATGATTTCAACAGGTTTACAGAGAGTTATTATTGGTTTGCGTTTTTTTGTATTGAACAGTTGATATACATTTTAGCTGTATTTGGGCAAACTGTGTCATATTTCGGAAGAGACATTCTTCAGCGCCATAGTACGTTGTTGATTCCTTTTTAACGCAGGGGTCAGATCTACTACTCATATCACGTATCTGACGTCATAATCAAACTTCGATACTTGTTAGCTGACGTCACAATCAAATGAAGTAGGCCCGTCACGGAAGTGGAAAAATCCCAGCAGCAACCGTCTTCGTTGAGTTTGCAATTTAATAAGCATTATGTTGAATATTTGAAACGAATTTCACTGTCATAGTAGCACCTAGTCAAATTACTTTCAAAATATTCAAAACATCTTACTTGGATAGTTATCTTCTTTCTGGAAATCATGATACACAAATTATATCTAAGCCCGGCGAAGGTTATGTTGCTGATTCATACCGGTCATGGACACAAACACCTACCTATTATTGGTATTAGCACCCCACCCCACACCCACTACCAGACCGGATATTGCTGGGCTAAACATTTTTTAGCCCATCCCAATTATTTGGTTGAGTTATTATTGTGTTTTAAGTATTTTCTTATATGATTGGCAATTCATAATATACAATAAGTATGGCCATATTTCCTTTAATTTGTCTGGCGAAACTGTTTGAGAGAATCTATGGTTTTTCATAATCTCAGGGATAACCGGACGCACCGCCCCCCCCCCCCTCGCATGTAAGATGTGTCCTAGTTAGCATTATTTTAATCAAAATATGATGATTAGCTTACAGTGATTAGTGGCCATTATTCTTTGGTTATATACTGACATTTGCTTCTGGGTCCAAAGATGGCATATCTCTAGGACTGGTGGTTGGATAATCACTCGCTTTGAAGAGCCGCTAGCTTTTGTACCCTAAAAAGCTCTTTATGATAGCAAATCCGTTCTAGTAACCAGCTGTCCGTCTTTATTTACCATTCTATCAACCAGGCACTGCCGATTATATACAGGTTTAAGTATATTTACTTATCACATGGAACGTGGGGGAGTATTTTCATGTAAGAATTTTGAAATTAAAATAAAGTAAGAACAATATTGGCGATGCTATTTATCAGAACCTTTGGCACAGTACAGCTTATAAATAAGTTAACAAGCTTCCAAAAACAAAACAACACCCGGAAACATGTTTTGTTGAATAGTTTGAACACAATTCAATTTGGAAAACATTGCTGCCCAAGGCAGCAGTACCTTCCAATCCAATAGATCTTTCCACTTTATCCATCCATTTTATGACGTCATAATCAACTACGTGACGTGTAGAATGACATCGTAATGAATGACGTCATTATTACGCCATGAATGACGTAGATAAGTACGCCACGAACGCATATTTGAAGACGGACTATGCGTTGTTGTAAGAATTGTATGTCTTTACGATTTAATAAATATTCTGTTGAATATTTTGAAACTAATTTGACATGGCGCTGTTGCTGCTATAGAGCAGGAGATACCACTGTAATGACGTAATATTTTTTTCATTGCTTTAGTGTAATTTTATAGCCGCATATAATTATCACTATTGCTGTACATATATTGAATTGAATACCGAACATTTTGGAAACATTGTACTGTTGTTTTATACCATGCATTTGAGCATAGACAGCAATTGACTACATTGACTACATTGTCGATCCAAGAGTTTGTTCAAACAGTGATCTATATACTATTACTGATGTGTTCCTCCGCTGCGATGAAGTCACAAATGCAGTAGATCCATCGTGGAAATCGAAATGCCCGTCATGAAACTGCATGAATTGTATGTCTTTGGAGTCAAAACGAGGTAGCCATTGCCGAGAGAAAAATTCTTCTTGCGTTTCTTTGTGCGGAGAATTTGTCAACATTCTACAAAAAGTGCAATGTTGAAGAATTGGAATGAACGGTAACGATCAGCTAGCCAGCATTCCGCCGAAAGCAGTACAGTGCATCCACATTCAAGCAGAGTGTTACATGCAATCAATCCAAATGCAATTGAAGTAAAAACGATTATATCCTATACCGAGTGGGGATGACAAGCCCATGACCAAGTATACGGGTAATAGTGATCTTTAAAATATCTTAAAATGCTTGAATTTAGAAGTTATTTTTCAAGTGCTTGGGTTTAGCAAATCGTGTTGATAATGCTTAGTTTTGGTGAAAATCTGTGAATACCTATATATATCTTTGTAAAGCTCTTTAACCGTAATTAAGGTCATAATGGCTTTTTGTGTGTCTCCAAGTCTCGACTCCCTAGAGTAACACTTCTTTTAACATCGGAGCTGAACCGCCTCAACTTGGTGGTGAGTCTGATGCTTTTCTTCCTCCAGACTGGCATGCGAATGGACCTTTCCAGTTTTAGCTTCCCCCCTCAGATCTCTAGCTAAGCTCCACACCTCGTTCGTGTTGGGATCAATCGATTCCCGAACACATTGACTATCAATTTCCAGAAAACTATACACGTAAGCTGTTAAATATTTTGAGACTAATTTGAATGGGAGCTGTTGCTGCCTATGCTCAAATTAGTTTCAAAATATTCACCATTCTACACGTCACGTGGTTAATGATGTCGTCATATGACGGATGGATAAAGTGGAAAGGTCCAGTGTAATGGCATGGTGTGTTTTAGCAATCATGACCACGGCATCGCCATCATTCCTCCGGGTTTGCCCACGATGCTACCAAGCTAGGTGACCATGTCAGCGCCCTTTATCTACTCAACTTACGCGTTGAGCGGGGTGGTGGGGGGGGGCGTCCCGGGTTGCAGTGACTCTAATAGTCTTAGACTTGCCAACGTTCACCTAAATCACCTCCAGCACCGTGGTCCTGGCTAATGTCTGAGGTTTTGAGCTTTGTCTGCGTATGTTGTAGTGTGTATGATACAGAAAGCCCACATCGTCTGCAAAATCCACGTCTTTCAGCTTTTCAGCTTCTGTCTGGCCCACAAAGTGGTCGTTAATATCCAGATTTCACGGTACTAATTATTATTGTACTGTACTCGATTTACATTTTGCTATTTTGCAGATGTGTTGTGATGTCATCGTTGATACCTGTTTGGGAGAAACGAGGCTGGGATACTGAGCTACAATTGCACTTCCGGGTACAGGACAGGCGGCTCGCGGACATCCGGAAAGCATACCCTCTATGTAATTTGGAATGGAGTTCGCTAAGAGATTGCGGAAATATTTAAGCGACGACAGCAACAACTTTCAGTCACGATTAAAAACCCCAAATTAACATGCGTTTATCTATAAGATGCAAGTATTGTTTATACGATTTAGAGTGAAATGTATTTCATAAGGAATTAAGGAAACAAACATCCAACAATCACCGCTCTGACGGTTGTAATCATATCCGATTTTTATTCCCCGCTAAAACAAGGGAAATCCAATAAAAGAGTAATATCTTGGTGAAAACAACGCTTGGAGATTAGTCGTTATCGATTTCAGAGCGTGACTCGTCTGCTACAATATTTAAGATGGCCACCGTTACCGGGAGAGCGGAACGCTAGGAAAACATCCGGTGAGTAGAGAACGTCAAGCTACTTGGGCAGACGATCTATCCCACTGAGCTTACCTGAGGAAATCGGAAATGTCTATTAGAAGAGAATCTGTGTGATTTTAGGGACGGAAATTTTCACTACAATCAGGATAAACCCTTAGGTGTTGTATGGTTCTTCCAAAGCTGCTGCCATGATAAGGTTGCCGGGACGACACGTTTTTCCTGGAGATGTCAGTCATTGCGAGATTGCCACTGTAGCAGTCGACAGATCCAGAGCTACACTTACGCTAGCTATAAGAGTGGAAATAACTCCTTACATCCTGAATCTTGAAGTGAAAGAAAGACGAAACAATCCGATTATTCTGAAAGTAATTCGCCTGAAATTAATTGACATTAACAATTGTCAATGAATTTGATTGCAAATTAATCTATATAATCATAGCTGCACCACGTGGCATGTAGGTGCACTTTTGGACGCAGAAGAACGAATGTGGCCCAGAGCCTCAACAAGTATCGTCTGCTCCGACACTACCCTGGCTCGCTAAAGCATCAGATGACAACGACGATTCAAAACAAACCCATTCTTGAACCAACTGTCATTGTTAAAAGCAATATAACTTTTGCCTATCAGTGATGAGTGCATTTGATAAAACAGGAAAAACACATTCGATTAGAGTTCGCTACACATTCAAGTGCCTGTCTGTCAAATAATCTCTCATCTCCGAATCTCGCTAGGTGATACAGGTTTACCTAATGATTAGGACTTTATTTATACAGTTACAATGGCTAAACTGGAGCTAAATTTTATTCAACTTATAACGTTAAAGCTTATTATTTTTAAATCTTGTTGACTGAAAGTTGCTGTGACCAATGCTAGCTCAACTTTCAATTAAATCGTTATCGAAATATATATATATGAGTTTGCATATTTAGTAGATTAAAAAAACGTCCATAGGAATTGAGGATTATGTACTGTATTCCAGATAATGCGAGTTACTGGGCCGGAACTGAACAAATACCGGACCCTGTTGGCCCGGCATTGGTTTAGCGACGGGCCAGTAACATGTATTATAACGGATGCTACCAACAATTATCATTAAATTGTTTAATGTCAGGACTGTTTGAACACTACAACCCGGATTCAAAATGGATGCAGCCGACACATTCACAACGATTGTATTGAAAATTTTGAAAACAACCACATATCAGTCAAGTCGTAATCAGTTTTAACATTACTCGATATGGCCAGCTTGGATATGGGATACTAGAATTATTGGATCAATTTCCTCACTCAATCATATGACGTCATAATCAACTACGCGACGTGTATGCTGACGTCATAATCATGATGTCATGCATGATTCGATTATTCCGGTCTTTAACGCTTAATAGTCCGACACGTTGTACGAATTGTATGTCTTTGCTATTTAAGAAACATGCTGTTGAATATTTTGAAAATAATTTACCTTGTCGCTTCTGCTGCCATAGGCGAAGTGGGGCTGGAGCTTAGCTAGAGGTGGGTGAGACATAGCTAAAACTGGAAAGGTCCACTGACGTAATAACAGACGAGAGAACTGTACTAACACCACTCACACTGTATTTTTATGCCAAAGCTTACCAGGATATGCTTAAAGGTGCATAATCACACCAGAATGCTCTAAAATAAAATTATTTAAATTGTATACATTTAGAAGCTTAAATCGTATACCTCAATGTAAAGAAACGAAATGAATCTTAACAAATGATGATTTCATTCCATATAAATTAATCGAATTTTGTAACTGTGAAGTTGAAATAGGGGCACGTGTCTCTAATTCAATTTTTTAACAAAATTTTTTTATTAATTTATGCATAATGTAATCATCTATGTTAAGATTTATTTCGTTTTATTGCATTTAGCCACACATTCTAAGCCTCTAAAACTAGACAATTTTAACAAATTTATTTTCAAGTATTTTGGTGTGAATATGCACCTTTAATACGTTTAGGTGACGATTCGTCCGCGAGCATGCGTATTTGCTGACGCTAACCTAACATTTTCGCCTACCCGGTCTTAAGCAGAAGTATTCTGTATAACTCGCTTTGGTAGGTATTCTTCTCTGCCCTATGTAGATTTAAATATTCAGTATGTTATACATTTCGATGATCTATTCAGCTCCCCAGCCCATTTTGTGATATATTGGTAACCGTGCGTAACCGAATCATGTGTTATTTAAACTAGTTTCAATAGTTTTAACCCACGTATAATTTCAATTCACAAATGATACGGTACCTATTTCGTTCCCCTAATCACAGGAGAATTGGACAGGCCTTTGGACAAGTATATGGACCAAGCTTACATAAACTTATTACTTGAAATACGCCGGCGAATAAACTACGCTGAGACACTGCGATTTCCTGCAAATCTATGGTATTATCTTTTTAATTTCGACCCCAAACTACCTGATAGTAAGTTAAATATCCTCTGTTCTTGATACACGATTTTATTCGAATAACTTGAATTTTTGAGATAGAGTAGTCATAACTATGAGTATTCATAATATTTAAAAAGGAGCCTGTATGGCATTAGATTTTCGGAATTGAGGCTCTCTCAGCGTCATTCTTTTACGTCATTTTATATCTGATACAGGAGTGTATCCATGAAGGTGTGAGTCCATCACACCTTCCGGCAACAGCGGCCTGCGCCGTATCCCACCCGCTCCAAACACTTACATATATTCAACTAAGATTTCAACGGTAATTGCAGACATCCAGGAGACAGACGCTGTGAGCGTCTAAGTTTAAAAATATTTCCCAGTTAGGGGTCCCGGACAACTCACCCACCCATTTGATCGGAGAGCAACACGCCTCTCTGTGCCGCGTATTCCCTGCACACACCGCTACAAAATTCCTGCATGCGCATGCAGGAATTTTGTAGCGGTGGATGCAGGGAATACGCGGTACGCTTTTAAGGATGACGCGAGAGGTGTGCTGTTCAACGTTGTGATAGGGTGTGCATTTCATAATCTATCCTACAATAAGCCAATACCAATTTATTATTTTGTTTTACAAACGCTTCTAACTTAATTTTCCCATATCTAGCATAAACCTAATGCTGGAATTACAAGGCATTATTTTCAACATTCCTTCCATCTAGCTATTTTTCGCAGCCAAATCCTTATTATTCGGAATTGCTCAGAATTTTCTGTAAATTTTTTGTTCTCTGTAGCTTTGTTAACCGTTCAAGCCGCTCAAAATGGCTTTGTAGTGCTCAATAGAATAGTCTATTTGCTTGGCCAAGAGAAGACTATTTTTGAAAATTGACCAATGGAATGGCTGGCTCGTTAACAAAGTAATTAAAAGAAATTGTGTATTCTTGGACTGCAAATGAACACTCACTGAGAACACGTTTTGGATTTTCTTGATCAATCTTGATAATTAACATAATGAAAGGATTAATGTTGTAATAGCGTAACACTTCTGAGCTGAAATTGTGCATTATTATGATTTTTTATTCCCATCTCCGATCCTGTGTCGAGGCTGGGAATTTTCGTAAAACAAAACATTAACTTGGTCTAGTCTAACATCAAAATAAACGCTGTACACCGGGTAGGGTAGGCCGAATTCGCACGCCCTGAGATCTTACACGATACAGAATATGCAACAAAATAATAAAGAAACATCGTGTATTATATATGTCAAAATGCTACCCTACGCAATAAATTATCCATCTCAAATTGTGATACATAATACTGCAATTTATATTTAAAATACACAAAGTATTTACATTCTAATGGCTTGCTTGCAGAAACCTGCACTTTAGATCGATTACCCTTATTAAAAGTATATGCTGATAAGTATCTTTAAAACGACTCCACCTATTTGAATAGTTAGTGCCGCGGTATCTTCAACGCAAACATACAGGTTATCAGTTGAATATTTTGAAACAAATTCGACAGGAAGCTGTTGCTGCGATAGGCTTCCAGTCAAATTAATATTCAAAATATTCAACATAATATTTCTTATATTATAGTGTCGCAGTATCTCAGTTTAAAGTCAAACATACAGGTTAGCCGTTGACAATTTTGAAACAAATTCGATAGGAAGCTGTTGCTGCGATACGGAGCAACAGCTTCCAGCGGAAGCTGTTGCTCCGTATCGCAGCAACAGCTTCCAGTTAAATTAGTTTCACAATATTCAACATAATATTTTTATATTATAACCGATTTATCGTATTTCGTCTTCATATGTTTAAGACATTGGCAAAACACAACCGATATAATACCTATATCGGATGTTAGACGAATTTGGTAAATCTGACCTATTGCCAGATTTGCTGGTGTTGTAGCAGGCTATACACGAGTATAGATGCATTCTAGAGAACAAATATTTAAATTTAATTTTAACGTTATTTCTAACATTTACATAATGGTAGTTCTCGGCCCGAATATTTGAATATTCAAATATTCATTCAGGTAAACAATATCAACGAATATTCGTATATAGATATATACCACACGAATATTCGAATATTTACGACAAATTACAGAACTGTCTTAAGTTGGATTGCAAACAAAATTCCTTTTTTTCAAAATGGCTGCCAAAAAGTAGTTTGGTCCGATCAATATGCACCGTGGTCAATTTCTAGTTCCTTTATTGACTTGATTTGATTTGGTAATTAATTTTAAATTGGATCCAATACCTTTCGAGATACCCATGACATGCATTGGAATTTTCGTTATAGGATATGTCACCTGCGACAAGAGAGAGTCATGGCTCAAATACACCTCGGTGTGAGCGGCCAATAAACTAACTGAACAACAACAACAACAACAACAACAACGACAACGACAACGACAACGACGACGACGACGACGATGACGACGACGACAACGACGACGACGACGACGACAACAACAACAACAACAACGCTTACAGGTTTTATACGATCACCACTACGCGGTTTGTACGTTGCCCTTGGCTCCCGAAAATGTCTGCTGACTTTGGGGCCAATGGAAAAAAATCAAGGTTACCCTTACGGTCAAACTTACCAATTGCGATTTTGCCATAAACGAATACCATTCGACCTCAACAGTTCAACAGGTATATTAAAACTGACCCCATGACACCAAGGTACGCCCACGGGTTTTATCCCAAAGACCTATGTTGATTTTGGGTCAAGGATCAAGGTCATTTCCTAGGCCGTGTTCTCACTAGAGACTAGAGATATGGCGTTATTCCCGATTAACTCTCCAGTGAGAACACGGCCTAAGTGTCAAGATAATCCTTTATGTCATCAATGTTAGATGTTTTGATTTTAGCAGAAATGAACTCCCAATAATCACACAAGTTCACTGATCATATGAGAAGAGCCCGTATAACCTATATTGATACCTAGACAGACGTGTACAGAAGTTGAAAACATAAAAAATGCCTTTTAATGGCCGCCAAAATTGGTTTTTATTGTTCGATCGACTGGAACTCTGATAAACACATAATGGCTATAATTTCTAGAATAGGTATCAATTTCATATTGGATCTCTCAAACAGTTTTCGTGTCCAAATGTGGCTCCCGTAGGAAATATAGGAAATGTATGATAGCGATATTTAAACGGCATTTCCTCTTTTAGCTTTTAAGCGAATGAATAGAAACTTGGCAGATATCTAGCACATATTAGGCTTCATAGTGAGAATGTGTCAGTCTTATTTTCCACCACCCCAAACATTCCATTCTTTACACGCTTACCGACGATATTTCAGCATCGACAGGGAATCGAACCCACAACCGATGAAAGAGCCAAGCACCTTAGCCCACAAATGGTTCCAGCACACTTGCGGCGTTGGTGTGGTGGCACAGTTTGTGGGATATGATGCTTGGCGCTTTCGTCGATTGTGGGTTCGATTCCCTGTCAATGCCGAAATACCGTAATGCCATGACTTCTTGTATAACGACGATATTTCGTTTCTATTTAGTTCTGTCGTCTGAAATATTCGAATAATTTAATTATTCATTCATATAATTATATGAATATTCGAATACCGATTTTATACGAATAACGAACGCTACAAAATTGAATTCAAAATAGTCGTCGTCCTCGGTTATGGTTATCTCACCGAGCGTCGTCGTCCTTTTCATCGTCGCTATCGTCGGGATTAAATAGGCACATATGCGCATTAATATATTGAAGAGCTATATGTCTCTCCTTAGCATTGCATAAACCAATTTTATTCATTTCTTCAGAAAATATATTTTAATAGAAAGATGAGGATGACAACGCTGAGAGCCAACACCTCTACCAGCACCACCAACAGCAGCAGCGTCAGCGTCAGCAGCAGCAGCAGCAACAGCAGCAGCAGCAGCAGCAGCAGCAGCAACAGCAGCAGCAGCAACAAAAAGAAGAAGAAGAAGAAGAAGAAGAACAACGACAACAACAACAACAACAACAACAGCAACAACAACAACAACAACAACAACAACAACAGCAGTAGCAGCAGCAATAGCACACCACCACCACCACCACCACCACCACCACCACCACCACCACCACCACCACCACATATATATGAGCTTACTTCCACCTGTATCAGCTTGGTATTGGCCTAGTACCGGCCCGGTAACCTACGTTACCAGGGCCATATTTGCCTCGGCTCCTCCACCGCTCTTCACCCACCCACCCACCCCACCCCAACAACAACCGATATCTTCAACAGGTATGAATGTCTATAATTTGGAATGGTTTACCGTTGAGAAAAGTATTGACACGATGCCAATAAGCATGAGTCGGTGAAATGGGAGTCGAACGCTAAACTCGCGTCATTTTCCGCGACCCTAACTCTTAATAGAAACCCGACCTAGCTATTTCAAACAGCATCGCCACTTAAACTCCAGTCAACGGAAAATATACAATAAGAAAAATATGATTATATTGGTTATTATATTAAATAAATGCCCTAAAAGTGAGGGGACGTGTTCTGGCAGAGCCGAGACGGGTGACATAGGATCGTTTAAACTACTGTCCGTTGTTCCATCGAGTGGCTTATGGGAAATTATGGTCTCCCCCAGTTGCCTGGATTTTAGGCCGCGTTCGTAGCGGGACAATGACCGTTTTCTCCCTTCACCGATTTCCTATAGAAAGACGAGACCCGCGTATATAACAAAGTTTATATCATTATTTGCTTGGTGACATAAACATACATTTTATCTATATAACTATAATCGTGGTCAGCGAAGTGTGACGGTAAGGAACACACACGCACCAAAGCATTTATTGGTAAAATTTAACCGACATCATATTTGTGTCATAAATGCCATCAATTTCGTGTCCTATAGATGGGCTACAAGGACTGCTCTGTAAATGATACGGGTATGATATGAATGAAAGTCGTTATAACCAAGTACAGGATTGACGTACCGTGAAATAGTCTTCCAGAATATGTAACGGTGTTCGTATTCACTCCACGGAGTCGTAAACAGGGAGATAATTTATTTTGAAAATATTAAACCCTTTCTGTATGCAGATTAAATTCCTTCCAACGTAAGTGATATGATGTCGAATATGTTGAAATTAAATGGACTGGAAAATGTTGCTGCCTATGGCAGCAATATTTTTAATTCCGATTATTTTCAAAATATTCAATAGCTCCCTTATTTTGCTATTTGAAATTACAATATGTTGACCACTGCGTACACATATTTAAAATGTAAGGTTAACAAAGACGCCCTCTCTCTGGAGATTAATAACCGATCATTTTGTCAAACCGTATTCTTAAATACCGATTTGCCTATTTGCCCCAGGGGGTCTGTCTATAAGATATAGTTTCACACATTGTATCATTTAAATACCACAGAAAAACTGCAAGCATAAACACATACATGTACTATTTGCGTTGACAAAAGATGACCTTGTCTATGAAGCAAAGTCTCGCGATAAGTCGCGTGCTTCCATAATCTCAGACTCACCATGCCCCTCTCTATCTTCAACACGAGTGGCAACTCTCCCCTTCTCAAACGTCCAATCATCATTCTCCCTTCCATCTCCATTCCAGCCCCCTCTCTCTCACGCTCGACTTCTTTCTCTCCTACCCTCAATCTCTTTCTCTTTCCCTCCATCCATCCCCTCCCCTTCCCTCCCTCCTTCCCTCACTCTCTCCCTCCCTCCTTCCATCCCTCCCTCCATCCCTCCCTCTCTCTCTCTCTCAATTCTCTCCCCTCCCCCACCTCTCTCCATTCTCTTCCCTCCCCCATCTCTCTCCATTCTCTCCCCTCCCCCACCTCTCTCTCCCTCCCTCCCTCTCTCCCCCCCCGCTCCCCCTACCTCCCTCCCTCCCTCACTCCCTCTCTCTCTCTCTCTCTCTCTCTCTCTCACTCACTATCCCTACCTCACACCTCTCCCCATTCTCTCCCTCCCTTGCTCCTCCATCACTCTCTCTCTATTCCTCCCCCTCTCTCTCCCCCCCCCCTTTTCTCCCCCCTCCCTCCCTCGTACCCTCCCTACCGCCTCTCTCTCCCCATCCCACCTTCTCTCTCCCTCCCCTCTTTATTTCTCTATCTCTCTGTCTTTCTCTCTCTCTCCCTCACTCTATCCCCTCCTCTCCCCCCTCTCCTCCCCCCCCCCTCTCTCTCTCTCTCTCGCTCTCTCTCTCTCTCTCTCACTCTCTCTCTCTCTCTTTCTCTCTCTCGAACAGTTCCTCTTCATCGTCGCTCCTTTTAGAGCTGCAGGAATAGCTCCATATTTTCCAAGCTATCTGAACCGAAACATTACCAAGCAGTGGCATGTATCAAATTAAAGCTTATAACTTCAGGATTCCGAAACTGCATGATACCACCCGGAGAGAGCCTGACAAATTAAAATAACTAACCCTTTATTTACTATAGTACCATAATTCAAAATCTATACCATGTCACACCATGTGCTATCTTACTCATGGATAACACCATATATATGGTATGTTTCAATAACCAGATATTAATAAATAACATTTGATGTGTTTAGGGGTTATGACATGAAATAATTAACACTTTAAGTGCCAAATCCCATCAAACATACCCATCCTTTAAAATTATTAAAGTAATAAAAACTACAATTTTATTTCACATTCAACAAGATTGCAGAGTCTTATATCTTAGTAATTGACCTAACAGTTTAGCATTATTTTCTGTAAGTAACACTGCATAATCTTTAGCCTTCATATAATTCAGACTACATGTACATGGTACATTGCCCTGTAGGTGGGGCTTAGAATACACCTTCCGTAACCTCTGCGTGTCGTAAGAGGCGACTAAAGGAGGTACGGGTGAGGTAACCCTGACAGAAACCTCGAGTGCTGAAGACGGAGGTTCCAGGCCACACGGCGCACTCTAATAAACCATGGATCCACGCACTTAACGCATATGATCATGTCGATAGTCACTTACAGGACTGGCGGTATGATCAGCGAACGGAAAGAAGAAGAAGAAGAAGACAATGGATACCACTGTCAGAAAGGCAGTACTTACAGAACCGCTTTATAATCATCGGCGATCTAAAGGTCTATCTAACGAAGGGGATCTAGAGCCTTTACCCCACCGAGCCCCTTCATGTAAGTCTTTTCAGCTAAACCTTTGAGTGTATCCACTATAGTCTTTAACCCCATACTAATGACCCCACACACTGACCATTTTACTATAAATACAACTATAATACGTAACGAAGAAATTGTCAATGCTCTTGGGCATAGTCATGCTACCATAGTTGTAGATATGAGTCTGAATACAAATGTATTGGAGATCACATGCGCATATCTGATGGAACTTCTGCGTGATGAGGGAATGAATCTGTTAATGGCGGTTATGGCTGGGATAATGTGTAATCTATATGGAGGTACAAGGTTGCAACAGCTATGTCATTAATCCGGGGTTTTGCAGCTGGAACAGTACAGCAGATATTTAGTGAGACTCGTAGATTGTATGCGATGAAGTTGTTGAGTGAAGTATTAAATGTACAGTTTATAAGGCATTTCCAGGAATAGTGTAAGACTCAGAATAAAATTCATGATAATCTAACTGTTCACCTAGATATAATTGCAAAAGGAGTAGAGCATTGTCACAATCGATACAGACACGATTTCAGATCATATGCACGAACTAATTGCTATGAACAATGATTGAGAAATATATAATGCCATATATATATACACCTGTGCAAAAGTTAAGCACCACCCTATTTTTACGCACATGCGAGGGTATATTCATGTGCTATGAAGAAAGCAATAGCATAAACATTTATGTACTCATCCATCTTAGTGCAAGAGGTAATAATGCAACTAGAGGAATGCTGATTATGATGGTGGGGAAACACTGTATGTTTTTGTTTGAACTTGAAAACGAGGCCTGAATATGGTTACGTTGACACAACTGACAACTATTGCCCTACAGTTGACACACGTGGCTAGATTGTCATTAATGGTGTCTGAAAACGAAGTTTAACATCTGTGCACGAGTTTGAGACTGTCATTATTAATACCGGGTATATCCACCTTGTGCCTGGATGACGGCCTGGACACGACGTCTCATGCTGGTCACCAACCGACTGATACGCCATTGTGGTATTCGTTGCCATTCAAGATGGAGTGCGTCTGTTAATTCCTGTAGGTTCTGCACAGGAGGATCCCTCCTTCTCACCATGTTTCCCAGAATGTCCCAGATATGCTCAATAGGGTTCATGTCAGGGCTCCTTGCTGGCCATGGTAGGGTTTCGATGGCATTCTGGCGGAGGTATTCATGCACAGCTCTAGCACGATGTGGTCGGGCGTTGTCATCCATGAATATAGGGTGGGTTCCAGGTGCATGATTTACAAAATGAGGGACCACAACTCTATCCAGTATGGAATCTTGATATCTTTGTCCATTTAGTGTTCCAGGTACAGTCAACAGATCCAGCTTACAATCAAATGAGATGCACCCCCATATCATAACGGAACCTCCACCAAATGGAACTTCTTCCATGATGTTACGTTGGTCGTACGCCGTGCGTCTGGACCTCCATACAAGAGTTCGACCATCTATGGCATGAAGCAGGAACCGACTTTCATCGGACCAGTGTACCCGTCTCCAGGATCTCATGTTCCAGTATCTTCTTTCGTTGCACCACCTCAGACGCTCCTCTTTGTGGTGTGCAGTAAGGAGAGGACGTCTGACAGGTCTCCTAGCTTTCATGCCAGCAGCATACAGTCTCCTTTTGACGGTAGACATTGACACTCTATTGCGCGTTTCCCATTGCTGGCTGAGCACTCTGCTGTTGGTGAATGGAGATCTCCTAACAAGGCGTACTAGGGCTCGATCGTCACGGGCAGTAGTCTTCTTCGGTCTTCCAGATCTAGGCCTTTCCTTCACCTCGTTAGTTTGCCCATGTTTTGCAATCAAACGACTGATTACAGTATGGTTAATGTTCAGCTGTCTGCCAATCTCTCTGCATGACATACCAGTGGTATGCATGCCTATGATTTGCCATTTCACACGATCACTTAACCTTCGTCTTGCCATAGCGGTTCACAATCAAGAGCTAATTCTCTCTGTACAAATAAACCACGGTCATGAACACAAAATTCCTAATCTTGTCGCCTAAATCTGTATGTAATGTTCTACACCTCAAACTGGACTTTTACATAACTGAACACGTGTGCTGTTTCCCGCCACGCACGGACATCAAGCGGCGTGAAGTCATGCATGCATGTGCATTTCGTACTTGGAATTATGTCAGCTAACGCGGGGACAAAAAGTATGCAGCCTAGTTGTACCATCATGTTTCTACGTTCTATTGTTTTTGCTGGTGCTTAACTTTTGCACAGGTGTATATATAAATTTAGAGAGGAAGCGGATATGCTTCAACAACTTCCACATTATGGCATGATTACCTAGGTAAAGTTTCAACTGACAGTGTTGCTGGCTGCGACTATAAATGGTGACTGGCAAGCGCATCAATCACCTACATCCGAAATGCTGCCTCTTCCTTTTGCATTAAATCAGGCAACATATGCACGGTACCTGCCAGCTCTGTTGCTCTTGATGAAGAAACTGCCTGTACACATAACAGATGCGTTTGAAAAACGGTGGCCTGGTAGCAAAACTGTCAGAAGGCACTTTCAAAGGGATGTGGATTGATTATGCATTGGGCCTAGGAAGAACAAAGCATTGAAGCATGCGCGAGAAATTATTGGCCTCACTCTTTGTGGTTGAGCCATAACATGATATTTCCTATAATGTCCTCTCAGGTCACAATACTCATCCAACTTTCATGTCAACGTATGCCAGACCAGTAGTCATGGCCAGACCTCATTGGAACACCATAGTACCAGCAAGAATGCAACTAAGCGATAGAATGCGGATGTGCAGAAAATGAATAATATGTTCAGTGTGACACATCTCAATCCATTCAATACTTTCGCGGAACTACCACCTAAGTTGATCAACCAAGCTAAATGCACTGTGGTACCACCGACACGGCGGAAAACTCTAGTACATGCTCTGGATAAAATTAATGTGCTTCTTTAGCTAATGGATTTGTGAATGACAAGTTGGTGTGTATTGAGCACACGGTTCATCAAATACCTTCTATGCTTCAAAGTAATGTTTGAGGTACACAAGCAAAAGTGGTAGAGTGGATTCAAAATATGTGCGTGCGTGCGTGCGAGCGAGCGAGCGTGCGTCCGTGCGTGCGTGCGTGCGAGCGAGCGTGCGTGCGTGCGTGCGTGTGTGTATCTTGGGAGGTCATGTATGAACACTAGGCATAAAGGCAAATAATAAGGTTCCACTTGAGAGCTACCTCTCCTTTGAAAATTCTTCTGTACCACTTAATATGTTTACTGATGACGGAACTGTGTTGAGAGGAAACTATTTTAATGAAAAAGCTAATGAGTCTACCAGAGGCGGAGCTACATGTTGACAGATGCTAGCTCAGATGCATGCAGTGTTTTGCTCACTATCTAGAACATAGTACAACAGAACCATATCAGAGAGACGAGATTGGTGATGTCAAAACTAATGTTCATCATGTACACCGTGGTATGGAAAGCCTAATGAATTGGAAATTATTTCTCAGTCATGGAGAAAATAAATCTGGCCGTGCAAAGTGTTACACATAGATTTTAGTACTGAACACTCTCCCTCTCTCTCTCTCTCTCTCTCTCTCTCTCTCTCTCTCTCTCTCTCTCTCTCTCTCTCTCTCTCTCTCTCTCTCTCACACACCTCTCTCTCAAAATCAACATATTTATTTGACTAGAGGACGGAGTGGAGCAGCTCAGATTATCATACAAAATGTTGCAAGCAAAGACAATACTTTCGTGGGATTCAAGCCTTTAAGAGGCTGACACCAGAATGGTTCTTCATGCCATTCAGGCAGAAAATCTGGGCTCAGAAACCATTGTAATCCAAAGTTCTGACACAGATGTTCTGGTGCTCCTTGTATATCACCAGGAATCTTTGCATGCTAACGAAATTTACTTTTTAACTGAACATGCGGGCAACCATGGATCTTCGAAGCACTTCATCCCTGTGCATCAATTGTGTGACTTACTCCAACCTATTAGCTTTCATGGTCATGGCAAAGGAACAGCTTTCCGTCTATTGATTCATCGTGCAAATAATGTTCAACCTTTGGTGAACGGTTAGAAGTATCCAAACAAGATTGAATTGCTTGCATTGCAAAAGTAAAATGTATGAACAAAACTGTAACTCGTTGCAAAATGGCTAAAGCCAAAAACAAAACGTTTGTTGGAAAGAAACTGGGCTTTTCTCTCGATCTACTCACTGTACTTTACCAACTCATGGTCTGGAAACAGGCTAATAAAGTATTTCAGTATTTGCTAGACCCTACAAACTGTGGGTATGAGAAGGACTCACACAATAAACTGCAGGCTCAACTTAGCAGTCAGAGGGTGTTTGTCTTAGAGCTATAAAATGTGACTGTCAAGCAACTGTGCCACTTGAAATAAATGACGATGATTAAATATCAAATCCCTTTACCCGTAATGCATTCGTAGTGACAAATAGTGATGGCAAGGACAATGCAAACATGTAAATTATAGCCAGAATTATGATACAGTTATATGACATGATTAGAGGTAAATTAAAGAATAGGCTGTGAAAGGAGCAAGGAGCAATATTAGTCCAGGAGCAAGGACCTGTGAAAAATGAAATCGTACAACACCCCCTACAGAAAAGGTTTGACTTGACAGGGTGGTAGAGTAGACCCTCTAGATCAACCCGAGGTAGTATGTGGCTTCAATTAATTTTCTACAGGCTATTATATATGTCATGGGTCCATAACTGTAGTTAATTACAAGTTAGGTGGAAGGGGTAATGTAAATGTGAATATCTTTGTCCAGACGCAAGCTATTGCCATCATTTAGGTATCAATCGCTCTGTTATAATTCTATATCAGAATATCTTCATCAGCATTCATTGTCTATACAACCAGTATAGGTAAACTCACAAATGAAATCAAATATTATGCCCATTTACTCGAACGGCTCTCAAATAGAGATGTATGAAATCATCACGGTTACATGAAAGATAATAAACCAATTATCATTGGCTACATGTACATGTTACTGGTAGCAATACATCTCAAATGAGTGAAATACCACATATATCATAGAATATTATCCATCAATGGACATGCACATTTAGATTCTTGCCTTTCGAGCGTATCATTCTGTCAAGATAGATCTTTCATGTAGTTGGTGTTAAACAGTTTCATTTTTCTCAGGTCGTTGCTCCTGGACTCGCCCAACATACATTAGTTTCTGTCGTGGTCCATATTCACTGGACAACTAAATATAATATCTAAGATCTCATGTTTATGATAATAGTAAAAAAACAGGCTGTGTTTGAACATCTGAAAGGATCCAGATAACGAACTAAAATGACAAATCCAGAGAGTCAGGAGGCATTGGAGTTGCTACCGGCAAAGAGAAAGAAGCTGACGAAGACATTGCGAAAAGCCAAATATATCGATACAAACACTTTTTGCAGTACTGGAACTCCGAAGAGATGAAGTATACGAGCGCTTGAAATCAGATCTGAACCGTTTGCCAGTCATTTGGTGTTAAGCACCATTCTAATTGCTACGAAATAGGGAAATAGGGACAAGCAAAGAAAACTTGCTTTACATGCACATGCGACGATTGGCATCCTCGCGGACACCTTCTGAGGTGTGTCCAGCATTAGCACACGGTCTGACTCAAGTTCGACAGAAACTTACATGGTATCCAGGTCTCAGTCACTGACAAGAAACGTGTTATGATACATCATTCTCAATATTCGTTGAAGATTTTTCTACTGACCTGGTTGGTGGAAAAGCTTTTGACATGTCCATGGTGCGGGAGAATTATACATGGTACACGTGGGCAGTTGAAGGCTACACTACTCAGCTACTCAAGCTCCGACCAAAGAAACCACACTTTTCTCAATGGATCTACTCCAGGTGGCTTCTGGTTTACCTGGCTGACATGAACCAGCTATCAGAAACCCACCCTGCTGTGTCTGAAGAATTCATGTCTCTAAATCATGCTATCAGTCGGTCGATTCTGCGTTTTGCTCGAGTGTGAACTGACATGGTCCCTGAAAAAGTCCGTCAACCTTGACAGCAGTCGGGGACCAGGAGGCATGGGGAGATGGTGCCTGACATGCCATAAAGGAGCAGACATCACAACAGCAATGACGTGTGTGCCTTACATGATACAGTCGCTACCAATGGAGGAGCAGCGCCAAAGAGGCTTGTAAGCTATAAGCATGATGTTCAAAAGCTACTGGTTGTCATTACATCAAAATTTATGACTGATCCATTCTTCCTGGCCTAGGATGATAATGAGACTTCTCCACTGGTCAATATTGCCACAGGAATGACAATTCCACCAGATACTGCAGCACGTCTGCTAAACTCTTCCGAGATTGGAACTGCTCAGATGACAACATTTGTTGAACAGAGATGCAATTCCAATGAAGTGTAATTTTAGGATTCTCTTCCAAACTTGAATATCAAAACAAATAGCCACATTAGTCAAGAAGAAGTCAATAAAAATGTCTGATGAGACAGTCATCACTCTTAGTGCTGACTCTGAACTCTTTAGTTGCCTTATGAACACAACACAATCACGTGACATCAATCTGAAAGAGGTCCTTAGCTACGCGTTATCAACAGTGCCATTCTGCCTAGCCCATCCTGATGGCAGCCTCTGAGAAACCAGCATACTAATTGTCGAGCTAGGGAAGAAGATAGACGTACAACCAAAACTGCCAAAAATCACAATCAGTGAGATATCTACTGCCCACATCTTCGAAGCGAAGGCGCTGGCACAGATGACAAAGACCGCTGGTGCAAGAGGCTTTGGCGAAATAGCATACAAGTACTACAGCCTAATTATTGCACCTGTAGGTCGGAATGGATGCCAGCGAGTCGATGGTGTCTAATACTTCACCGTCTTGGTCAAAGTTATGGAGATAGAGAGAACCTCGGAACCTCGGCAGTCTTAAAGGTGACAATCCAATGGCCAGCTACTCCTATTCCAAAGCAGTGGGTCAAGTACATAATAAATATACCGAGCTAACAGAATCTGTGTGCCTTTCTACTTGACACCTGGTGCCTGATCGATGTAGACAATGTGCTGGAAGGTCAACAGTTTATCGTCGGTGTGACTTTAAGAATGATCAGAGCGCAGTGTTGGTCACCAGAGGTCATTACGAAGACCTGGTTACCCGTAACTCAGATCATGAAGAGGCAGACACACGATGATTGTTACATGCGAAACAGTCATCTCATGAGCACAGCAAGATTGTGATACAGTTAACTGACACGGATGTGGCTATCCTCTGCACTACACACTACAAGTACCTTCAGTGTGAAGAGCTGTGGTTTCTGACAGGACAAAGTAAGATTATATACCTATCCATAGTCTGCCCCATGAACTAGGAGCTGACCTGTGCAATGCTTTACTCGGCGTTCATGCAATCACAGGGTGTGATTCAAATAGTGCACTCCCAGGACTTGGCAAGAGAGAGGGTCTCAAAATTCTACTTGACAGCTAAGAGCGCCAGACCAATTTGGAACGGCTGGGAAAAGAGGCCGATCCCAGTAACAGCACCTCAGGAGGATGTGCTGCCTTTGTATGTGCACTACTCAACAGAAAAACGTGCAGGAAATAAAGTGAATGGTGTCAGATATTGGCTGTTCTGCCTTCTGTTAATACCTCCGCGTTAAACATGAGAACATAACAATCCAACCTGAACCATGCGAATCAGTTTTGCCACCTACACCTCCGGGTTACGCATCGGAACTATTGCACTGCATCAGTTTTGACATCTACACCTCCGCGTAAGACCTAAGGACTAATATTACACTTTGCTCTGAATGTGCATCAGTATTGGCATGCACAAAGCCCAGAGTAATCAGGAGAACTATTATAATCCAATTTAACAAATGTGCGTCAACTAGTAATATGTTGCCACGGTTATGGTTTTCTTTCTCCAGCATAATGGTCATTGGGCAGCATCTCAGTGAATGACAAGAAGCGACCCCTGTATAACATTCAGCTGCCCTATTTTAATATTGTGTGAAGGATAATAGTTTCATAAGTCATTGTTATCCAAAATGTATATAACAATGCCAACAGAGAAAACTAAACTATGCATATTAATATGGCGACACATCAACTAAGATCATCTAGAAAATTTCGATTTGGGTGATGTTTTAACTTGCTCGTCCCGGTGCATACAACATTTCCGTAATGCTTGCACATAATCTGACTGGAAGTCATAATACAAAGCCAATGATACCTCAATGATGAAAATCAGTTGTGTATGGACACAAATATTATACATACACCCCACCCCTCCCCAACCCCGATAGATTTCCGTGGCCCGCAGTGGTTGACCGTCGCCATGCATAGTAGGCTGTAGAATATTAATGATACTACAATTTGAAAACCATATTTTCTGTAGGGGGTGTTATACGATTTTCCTCATTAGGCCTCTTACGGGAAATGGCTCCTGGACTGAGATTCTTCGGTATTTAATTTAACCAAAGCCCACGATGTGATAATATATTATTAGATGTCTATCAATTCATTGCATATGTGTGTATGTGGTTCCAGCACCGACCTAGTGTTGACCACAGTGTTTCATGTTTATGTTTGCATTTGTAAAATGTTGATTAGACATCTCCATTTTATGTCTAGTCATTAACCATTCACTTTAAAATATCTAGCAAACTGAAATATTAATCGATTACTAACAATGCGCAATAGCTAAACATATTAAATAGTATTGTCTAACCAACTTATTACTACTAGTATAGCTTACGGCGTGTGTTAAATACTCACGACAACATTATGCTAAATCTTATTAGAAGCATGGACAATGGTTTGTAATGATTAGGGTGTATAGGGAAAATTTCAACACATTGTTTTAAAGCCATTTTTGCATTAAAGGGTTAATTTCATATAGTCTAAGATATTAAATGTTATCGTGTTAGATAGTAATATCTATTTACTGGTTTAGTACCAACACTTGGATATCAGATAGCAAAAAATAGATTTTATCAATAAGTAAAATGTTTTCCTGCAAATTGTGTCTTCTTTGTTCTAGTACCGTGGCAAAGGGTTAATTATTTCAATTTGTCATGTTTTCTCAAAGTGGCATCATCCAGTTCCTGAATCCCGATGTCATTAGCTTTACTTTGCTGTATGAGACCGCTTGGTAATGTTTCGGTTGGTGAGTGTTCGCCTCCAAGCTGCCCAAAGCTGCAGCACTATTTTGTCAGACACTCACACCACTGATCAGGATGAAGTGTGCTGTATTTCCTAACGCCTCGGAAGGTCATAGTGCATGTCCTGTTAGACCCTATGTGAAGCCTAGGTGTACCGTCTAACATAATTATGCAAAGCGCAATCTTGCAAGCTCGATATATGGCTTGATCCACATGGCTAGCTGCGGCTGCTTCATTAGTTGTTTTTTTTATCCCACAATGGGATTGAACTCACTGCAGAACACATTTCTTAGTCTTGCAAGACAGACAAGTGCTAACATTAATTCATTGCTATCACCACCACCCTGCATGATGGCTGTTTCGTGAACAGAGTACGGACAGAGCATCTAAGCAGATGATATTCCTTTTTCTTGTTTTGTTGATGTTGTCTATCAATGTGGTCGCCGCCATTTTAATGCCTCAACATCTACTCTGCAATTTGAGGAGAATTCTCCTGTATGAAATGATAGGCGGTCTACGTCATCACTCTATATGACCTCTACACCACGTCCACCATCATTGATCGCATCTCTGGCCGACCCATCTGTGAAAACCGATGTCCAGCGTGTCTGTGGAAAGGTTTTCCGCATATAGTCGAGTATTAATACTTTTCTCTGTGGATCTGATCAATCTTCCTTCACCTCAATTCCTGACACGAGGACTTTGACTTCTGGAAGTCTTTCTTCATTCTAATGTGGGCTGTCAGGTCATCAATGAAGGCGTTGAGGTTCGGGTTCCATGAAATCTTTGCGCTTTCTTTCCAGACTCAATGATCGATAAAGGAAGCGGCTTCTCCGCAGCCTTGACATTTGCTGTACATTTCGGATATTTAACGGAGAATATTTTGTTTCCCATGAATACGACTCATCTTTGCATACTTCATGCAATGATTCTAAAGCTTCCAGACAGGACGAATAAAAACCAGATTTTAAATTCTACAATTCGTAAAATAATAGCAATGGTCTTGAGAAATGGTGATTTACAGGCCAAAGAATGATAGCAATTGCCAATGCACATGTGGATGGTTGTATCGAGCCAGTCATTCCAGTGGTAAAATTTCTAGAATGGCCTTCTCTTGGCATTCAAACAGACATAGACTTGATTTTGTTTGCGAAGCTTGACCACCAATGGATTAATAATAACAACAGATTAAACTTACTAAGGCACTCATTCTTACCTTTGCTTTATCCTGAACCAATGAATAGAGGAATCCAGTTTTAGGTATTCCCGCCAATTCGTAGCTAAGCTCCACCAACGTTTCGCCCATGTTGGGATCAATCGATCCCTGAACTCCCTGACTATCAATTTTCAGAAAAATATACAGGTAAGCTGTTGAATATTTTGAAACTAATTTGACTTGGTGCTGTTGCTGCCTACGGCAGCAGTAGTGCCCAGTCAAATTAGTTTCAAAATATGCAACTGCATGTTTATTAAATAGACATACAGTTCGTACAACAACGCTTTCGTCTCTCATCAATTATGTATTTGTGACGAACTTAATTACGCCATTCATGACGTCATCGATTATGACGTCAGCGTACGCGCCACCTAGTTGATTATGACGTCAATGTGATTGATGGATAAACTGGAAAGGCCTTTTATATTTATGCGTGAAAAACGTTCGGAAATCAATATTGTTGGTTTGAAACGTTGTCTTCATTGAATCACGTTTCGACAAAATGTTGCCAATTTTACGAAACAAGGAAGCTCCCTTGATATAGATATCGTCACTCAATGCCTAGTCAAACCTGTCTATAAGAGGCGTCTGCTTTTAGGGCCACATGATGGCAGTTCCTATAAAAAGGTTCCTATAATGACCTAACAAAGGGATCAATTTCTCGCTATTCCCCGTTCATTTCTAACTAATCATTTTTATTCATTATGGAATCGATTTGAAACTTTGAAATATGAATTCCCTGAATTTTAATTTTAAAGCAAATATACAGCTAAGCTGAGAACTATTTTGAAACTAATTTGACCGTGCTGTCCTAGGTGTATGGCATTATTGTGACACATGTAGCATCGTACAGATGCACCTTCGACTTTCATGGACTGGAAAGCAACTTTTTCAGTTAAACAACGATTTGCAATGTTGGTTGAACTGCAGATAATGGAGGCCAGGATTCCTCTCTTTCGCTAGGTCGTCTTACACCGACGTAAGATACCGCCATCATTAGTCTCCTGTGTGCCGGATAGGTGTCCGAGTGTGAACTGTAGCATCGTTCATAAAGTCTCTTTGAGATGCTCTACAGCAAACTTGCGCGATTACGTCATCCGATAAAATATCGTGAATTTATTTGATTAAGTATTATGTAATCGAATAATCGTGAATAATTTCTACTGCACAAAATATTTCAATTCCAGCATTTTATTTCCTGAGATCGGTCACGAAAATTTACATTTTGCTCAGTGAATGTATGCCCATTTGCAGGCCAAGAGAAAACGATTTTTGAAAATGTATCACTGGAATGACTGGCTCAAATTCTTGAGCCAGGCATTCCAGTGATACATTTGCAAAAACAGGCTTCTCTTGGTATGCAAATGGGCCTTTCTAAACACCATTGAAGCTTTCGCCATTTGTATGCTTTTGTTGTTATATCTTGGTAATTTGCAAACAGGCTGAGTAATCGAGTAATCACGATTGTTCTTAAATAATCGAACGTGATCACTTAACGGAATAATCGCACGAACCTGCAATGCAACTATCGGAAGCAGATCATTAAGAAGACACTTTTATTCACCGATGAAATCGAGGTAATCTGCATACCCCATCTCTATGTGACATGTCTAGCTTTGAGATTGGATGATGTGGTCTTGTCGAATTTTCTCGAACAGATGATAGAGCTACAGGGTACTGAGACAACAACACCTGCAGGCTTGATGCCTTCGTTGTTGATAACATCGGCCCCATACGCAAAATGGCACCGAGGTTGAAATCTTCTTTAAAAATAAAGTTAGTCCTTAATCATAAGCCTTCTGTCATACATACAGAATAATGTGACGATGTAGGCAAGATTCAGTAGAACAAATATCAGCCCCTCTGACAAATAAGTTGAAAATTGATCGTATGTTAGGTTCTAAAACTTTATCAATGTCCATCGTCCCCACAAAGTCACGAAATCCAGCAGATGCTAAATTGATCATTTTACTAATCACTGATTGTCAAAGTAGTTGGCCTATTTTAGGGCTATTTTATTATGCAAGTGAGGTGAAATGAAGTGGAGATGATTTGTGAGAAAGAGGGGATGAAGAATAATTAGATAATTCTCAATTTCTGCCGTATACTTGGTGCAATTGCATGTTATGTCACGTGTATAAATAAATACAATTATACATCGCCTAATAAAACCGATTCACATTGTGGCAGCCACTTTGCCATTCACATTGAGATCAAATGGAAAAGCTTTTTTCCATTAATCTGCACAATGCCGTTTGGGGTTTCACCGGCATGACGCAGGCACATAATAGGTTGTTGTAATGTTGGTTGTTTTCCGTCGATTGTTCGGTTGTCTGGTCGAATGTTGGGATATTTGATCTGTCAGTCGGTTGCTTGATTGTTTGATCAGTCAGTTAGTTAGTTATTTGGTCGGTCGGTCAGTCGGTCGGTCTGTCGGTCTAGTAGTCGATCGGTCGGTCGGTCGGTCGGATGGTCCGTCAGCTATTTGTCATCGTCGCCAGTTAAAGGTGCATATTCATACCAAGATGCCTGAAAATAAAAATTGTTAAAATTGTATGATGTTAGAAGCTTAAAGGTACACATTCACACAAAAATGCTTGAAAATGAAATTATTTAAATCGTATACATTTAGAGGCTTAATCTGTTTGCCTCAATGTAATGAAAACGAAATAAATCTTAATAGGGCATATATGATGATTTCATTTCCTATAAATGAATATAATTTTTTAACTTGTGAAATTGAATTAGAGACTCCTGTCTCAAATTCAATCTCACTACTTAAAAACATATTAATTTATACCTAATGAAATCATCAAATGTTAAGATTTATTTCGTTTCAATACATCTCGGCCCACACTTTAAGCCTATACAAGTATACAATTTAAACAATTTTATTTTCAGGCGTTTTGCTGTGAATATGCACTTTTGAAATAGTTAACCCAATGCATTGAAACGAAATACATTTTAACATATGATGATTCCATTCCGTATAAATTCATATAATTTTTTAATTGTGAAGTTGATTTAGGGACTTGTGTCCCTCTTGTGTCAACAGCGCCTCAACGCGCTCAAAATACAGCTTGATATATGAATTAAACATTTTGCTATGGTCAATATTTTTCAATATATTTTAATTTTAGAAGACTAGTTTTGTGAATTTAACACTGATTTTTTTCCCTCCGGTTTGACCATTAAAGGGTCAATGGTAATGAAAATCTCAGTTTTTAAGCGTCTATCTGCAGGACGAGAGAAGAGTATGTTTGAAAATTTACCACTATTATGACTGGCTCGGTTACCGAGTCAGTCATTCTAGCGGTAATTATTCAAAAATACAATTGTCTAGGCCTTTAAAATAGGCATGTCTGAAGATCACTCACTGTAGAGTTGCTTTTGGTCTGTTTGACAATTAAAGGGTTAAGTTGACACAAGATTGGTTAAATTTCTAAAGGTATACATTTTAACAATTTTATTTTCAAGCATTTTGGTGTGAATGAAAAATATTATCAAAATCAATGAGCTCAACAAATTTAAGCAATAGGAGACATGGTCAGTAGGGCGGGTCTAAAGATACAAAGCCTGGGAAAACGCCAAGGCTGGTGTTTTCGTCATTCTTTAATCATCAAATTTCTTTAAAAATTCCAATTTTCTCATAGAAAATGTTCGTTTCAAACCAAGCGAAGACTAGTTTTGATCAATGGAGGATTCCAGTTTCGCAGTCGATCATATGACGTCATTATCAAGTAATTGACTTGTAAGCTGACGTCATAAGCTCGCCACGAATGCGTAAGTGATGTCGGACTAAGCGTTGCTGTGTGAATTATATGTGTTTACTATTTAATAAACACACTGTTAAATATTTTGAAACTAATTTGACTGGGCGCTGCCTAAATTAGTTTTAAAATATTCAACAGCTTACCTGCAGAGTTTTCTGGAAATCGAGATTCGGAGAAGGCAGGGATCGATCGATCCCAAACACGGGCAGAGCGTGGGTGGAGCTTAGCTAAAGATTGGCGGGACATAGCTAAAACTGGATTCCCTAAATTATCACTAGAATGATTGGTTCTGTTACCGTGCCAGTCTTTCCAGTAGTAAATTTTCAAAAAAATTGTCTGCATTTGGTTTACAAATAAACGTTTCTTAAGACCACTGTCGAAGACATTTGCGACTGAACATCAACGTCAATGTAGTGAGGTTAATACGGGTCACATAACCTCCGTGTTGGTGGTTATAATACAGTGGTTCCTTAAGATAGGCGTTCGACCACCTCTCCTAACCATTTAACACTCATATCAGCCAAAAACGGCTTCTGCAGTCGTCTTGAGAAATTCCGATTTGCAGACCAAGAGATCCTATTTTCGAAAATTTACAACTAAAATGACTGGCTCGATAACCGAGCCAATCATTCCGGTGGTAAATCTTCAAAAATAGTCTTCTCTTGGTCTGCAAATCGGCATTTTCGTTTGGAAAATGCAAATTGGTTAAAAGAACTAGCATCTTGTGACATCCGATTGACAGATGGTTTACCAGGGCTCTCATACTGGCCGATATATCGGCTTTCTGGCGGGTCGAGGCAGGGTTTTATCGTAATATATACTCACATTCCTCTTTGTCGCATTTTCTCGCTAGCTTTAAGAATGAATGAATGTATACTCAGATAACAATGGTTATTCATAATTCGTTCAAATTAAATATTTACCTGACAAAACCCTTTTCATGTACACAATATGTACGTAATAAATTAAGTTTACTTAAATTACCGAACAAATGTCACTGGTTGATCGAAGCGTGACTGCCCCCTACAGGGAATCGGATTCTCCCACATCAATGGCTTATTAACTATAATTATCTTTATCCGCTTCGATCTTTATTTATGACGTATTTCTTATTGATCACGACAATCACTACGCTCAAAGCTATAGGGGCACCGTATATTTTCATCCACGAGATGTAAGGAAAAGGCAATAGACCATTTAAGTATTTTTTCTTCGAATTATGAACAGTAATTAGGCTTTATATATCAGGGTGGAGATAAAGGCTGGCCCAAAGAACAGGATTAAACGAATATACATTGGAAGGGCTGGATTATTAAAAGGGTACAGTGTCCCTTTGGCCAACCCAAATTTCGTGTGTGTGCGTGCGTTTGTGTTTGTGCGTGCGTGCGTGTGTAGGGGCGTAAGGGCGTGTGCGCGTGGGTGCGCACGCGTGCACCTGTGTGTGGGTGGTGAGTGTTGGTGGTGGTGGTGGTGGTGGAGATGGTGGGTGTGGACCTACAGGCTTTGGCATCTGAGAAATATGTATTTTTCTATAACTAGGTTTTTGTGTACAGTCAACAAAAATAGTATTCTCATAATCTGTAAATGGAGATTTCTCAAGACCACTGCAGAAGCCGTTTTTGGCTGATATGAGTGTTAAAGGGTTAGGAGCCAGCCTGTGTTAAGAGGCTATTTCCGTTTGGTGTTTAGTGGTTTCGTAATACAGTTTTATCCATTTCCAGGACTTCTTTACTTCTCATAAGAGCGATGATCGGAAGAGATTTTGCATCAAATCTGGTCTCACGTGGGAGTATTCAGTGAGTATCAGACATCCATTTCATACAACATGTATCGATAATACCTTGAGAGTGGACACGTGAGGTGGGGGTGGGGGGTGGGGGGGGGAATTCAAATGCAAGAAGTTCAACCCTATGAAAACACCAATCACAAAGCAAAGACAGAAAACGTGATCAAATCCCAAACACAAGTCAAATAATACATGACTTTTTGTTCAATAATTGGAATGACAATATATATCGGTTCATCTCTGTGGACAGACACGTTTTTTCTGGCAGACTTAACCCTTTGAACACTGAATGCCCTGGAAATTATCATCGCATCTCTGAGGATAGACACCTTTCTATGACAGATGAAAGAGAATCCAATGAAAGTTGTAATGTTGACGCCGCATCTTTGAAACGTGATTGGATCTCACCGTGAATATGCTGACTTAACCCGTTGAACCCTGAATTCTCGGAATCCCCATTTCAAGTTAACTATGCAGGTAAGTTGTTGCATATTTTGAAACTACTTTGACAAAAATTTGTTGCTACCACAGGCAACAACAGCTTCCAGTAAAATTAGTTTCAAAGTACCCAACATAATATTTATTAAACCGTGGATGGTTTTTTAGGTTTCGCATTGCGGGATCAAAGGATTACTGATAAGTGTTCTATACCGATAATGCACTAGAAAATATCGCGATACTTAGTCAGTAAAAGCTACGATTTATCAAGGTTTCGTATGCATACCTGTTGGAAGAAGTCATTGTGGGCGAGGTGACGTGAAACTGGACACATATGTCGACACATAGTGATAATAGTGTCCACGAAAAGTAAGTCACGCTTTTGAATATGTTGAAATTAAATTGACTGGAAGCTGTTACTGCCTAAGACAGACAGACAGCCAGCCAGCCAGCCAGCCAGCCAGCCAGCCAGCCAGCCAGTCAGCCAGACAGACGGACGGACGGACGGACGGGCGGGCGGGCGGGCGGGCGGGCGGGCGGACGGACGGACGGACGGACGGACGGGCGGGCGGGCGGACGGGCGGGCGGGCGGACGGACGGACGGGCGGACGGACGGACGGACTGACGGACAGACCCTTACGTTTGGTAGTCGATTATAATAGGCCATACTAATACTAATAATTTATTTTGGAAACAGGTCCATATAAGACAATGATAGTAAAAATCGTATTTCATGAAAAGTATAGTAAATTGTAGTCTACCTACAAAACTTAAAGCTGTTTTCTCAACGACTCTCAAAATAGCAGAATTCCAAATTTAACAAACATACCACTTGCGCTGCTATACTTGACACACGTCTTTACTCTAACGAAGGTTGTTATTGTAGCATATCTGCGCAGTTTTCGGGCAACTAAAGTGGGAGGTAAGCCCCGCCCACGATTTACCCGTGTTGGCATCAATCGAACCATGAATTGCCCCGAATTCCAATGTCAAGGTAATTATACAGGCAAGCTGTTGGACATTTTGAACCTAATTTGACTGTATGCGCCCTTGTCACATTAGTTTCAACGCTTTCAACAGGATGTTTATTATATAGTAAATCCTTCAAAGACATACAATTCGTACACTTGACGGACTATTCCAGCATAATGACGGAGTATTTCTGTCATTTATGATTGTGACGACAGCCTATATAGTTATATTTTTCTAACTTATATTATTTCTACATTTAATAGTGAATTTGAAGCAAAATGGCTGACAACATGCTAAACATTATCAATCAGAAACGTATAAAATTGTCCTGGATTAGACTGAAAACTAAATTTCTTTTTCAAAATGGCTGCCAAAATGTTGTTTGTTCCGATCAACATGGAATTTGGTGACCTTCCATGTCCTAGAATAGCTGTATTCGACTGGGACTTTTCCGTAAAGTAAATTTACTCGTGCAGTCGCCAAATGTGCTCTACGCAAACGTACCAGTCGAATGAAAACCTCTAGCAGGATGGAAGGGGCTGAAACACAATATAGCCTAACTTTTACAATCTTGAAAATAAAATCCACCTTTCAGCGCTATTTTCAGACATAGTGAATGTTGAATAATAGTAGAATTCAACTCCCTAAGTCCCGCGTTTTCATATTTTCATCACGTGACCTACTTCACGAAATATGCCACATGTTTTGGGCTCCGGGTTGTTTAGCTATATATTTCCCCCCGAGAAATACCAGTCGAATAAAACGCAGTATCTAAGGAGCCAATTGTGCTCTAAGTTTTCGACCAGTCAAATACGGCCAATGACTTGATTTGGTATTAATTTTAAATTAGACCCACCCAATGAATTTCGAGATACTCGTGAAATGTATGGGAATTCGCAGCATCGGTATTTCAGCCACGACTACGTCTACAATTTGTATCGGATCACCTCTATGCTTGGGTTGAACGTGCCCGTTGATTCTGGAAGCTGTCTGATGATTTTGGGGCAAAATGTTAAATGTCAAGGCTATCAATTAGGAAAATTTACCAGTTTTCTTTTTTGCCTGAAACGCGTTTTTCTTGGCTTGGATAGTTCAATAGGCATATTAGAAGTTGGTTGTGAAGAGATGGAAATAATGAACTTATGAACTAACAATAATTGAAAATGACAACAATTAATATTTCTGTTAATTTATGTAGATTAGTACTGATTAATATTATTATGTTAATGTCAAACCGTTATGCTGATGGTGAAGTAACGGAGGGAACCGATCTGTCATCCAAGTTTATGTCGCCATACTCAGTTTATGTCGTCATCGCAGCAACATTCGCCGGTCGGATTGGTTTCGAAATATTCAACATCTTTCCTGTATAGTTGCCTCGCCATTCGGTTTTGGGAATTGGGGGGGGGGGGGGGGTCAGGGTGTATAAGTAGATTTCAACACGCGCAACACGTTGGCGAACCGGACTAGAGATGGGCGCGGTATAGCTTGAAACGGAACCTTCTATTGATGGGGATAATGGTGATAGCGATGATGAAAATAATAATAATAATAATAATAATAATAATAATAATAATAATAATAATAATAATAATATCGATGAAAATGATGGAAACTATGAAGTGGCTATAATTGATGATGATAACCGTGAATATCGTCTGCTAATTTATTTATTAGTATTGTTTAATCTATTATATTAATGATAAACCTCTATCCGCCATTTAATTTTTGAAGGAGCTGTTCTTTTCCATACTTTTCCGATCTATATACAGCGTCTGTCGTCCTTTCCATCCCTCACCTCTCTCGCTCTCCTCTCTCTCTCTCTCTCTCCCTTTCTCCCATCTCTGTCCTTATCTCAACCCCTCTCATTCTTTCTCTCTCTCTCTCTCTCTCTCTCTCTCTCTCTCTCTCCCCTCTCCCTCTATTTCTCTCTCTCTCTCCCCCCCCCTCTCCCTCTCTTTCTCTCCTTCTCTTTCTCACCTCTTAATTAATTGTTTACTTTAGTGTTTCAAAATTATTGGCTGCGTTTAATAATTCTGTAGGCAAAGGGCAACTCTAAGTTGTCAAAATCTGTGTCTGATCCGATTGTGTAAATGTTACAATAAAATGTGTTTAAACCAAACTATAAGTAACCTCACGACAAGCGTTAATATCAAGGCCAACCTTTTGTTCATGGTCAATGTCACCTCATTAAGGAAGATGTTCGGATTACGACGCTATCAGCAGTGTTTATCACAAAGTAGTAGGTTGACAGTGGTGACAAAGGTCAAGGCTATTTCTTAACGTATAGCATCAAGCCTACAAGTTTTCGCACTTCCTATAATGACACACGTCCAATAACCATATTAGAAGAAACTGTATAATCTATGCTGGCACCCTTTTGCATGGAAACATTTAAAACACAAACACTTAATTTCAAAGTCGCAACCAAAATTGTTTTTCGTCCAATCGACTAGAAATTGGGTGAACTTGTAGATGTTATATTTACTTGATTAGAAATCAATTTTATATTGGATCCATTCGAAGGTTTTCCAGATATCTCCTTTCATATACCCAATGTGTCTCCCATAGGAAATGTATGATAGCAATATTTAAGCTGCGTCTTTTCCCTATACTAATTAAACCGAATGACTGGAAACTTGGAAGATGGCTAGCACCCTTTAGGTCTATGGTGCCAAAGAGATAATTCTAGTTTTCTCCAACAAAACAATCCTTGTTTCACACCCGTAACGACTATATTTCGTTTATATTAAGCAGTCATCTAAAATATTCAAACAGTTCGAATATTCATTCATATAATCTTATACGATTATTTGAAAATCGATTTTTTTTTTTATACAGATACCTAACACTAATGATAAGCCTTTCGCCACGTATCGCTAACGCGGGATATAGTAAGCTGAATGACCTGACATTGTTGCGCGGCAAAAGGCCCATGAGAGCGGATATGTATCTGCTACGCATTGAATAACGCTTTTCGTTTCAGAATGGTCTATCTATTATAAGTATTTATCCACTAGAATGACTGACTGGCTCGATAACTAATTATCCGGCCGAAAACGTTAGCTAACATGTTACAAAGAATTTATAATAAACTTCAGCTTCGAGCCACAGACCCTATTTAACGAGGCTATCTCCGATAGATCTATAAATTTACAATATATAGCCATGTCCATTAAAACATCAATTTGTGTAGGCCTATATACGACAACTCAATATCCAAGAAGATATAATTTATAAATTAACAAATTATTAAAAAACGCAAACACAACTATGACGGTGGAATTTATATCCGTTTCACGGAGAAACTAGATTATAGTGGATATTTAGTAGTAGGTATGGCGTTATTCCTGATTACGTCGCTAATGAGAACACGGGCTTAGAATTTTAAGGTGTATCTCATACCATTTTAGTGTCGAAAATAATAGTTGTATTGCTTTTCAAATTTACTTTATTATTTAGTCTGTGAACTTTGTCATACCACTCTGCAACACAGTTTCACAGTAATCATGCACATAAGTTGTTGAATATTTAAAAACAAAGAGTCAGAGCAGCAACAGATTCCATCCAAATTAATTTCAGTCTTCAACAGATTATTTTCTAATCTATCTTTAGAAGTTACTGTATCCGGCCTGTCTGACGCACGAACATTTCGCGGAGAAAGGAGGGGGTGGGGGTGGTGGTGGTGGTGGTGATTCCAGAACATATCTACCCCGCCCCCTCCCCCCCCCCACCCCCTCACCACCCCACCCCACCCCTCCACTCTTACACCCGGGCCTGAACATGATAAAAACAAAAATCCTAATAAGCATGCGCTTCCATAGACTCAGTGGAATAAATATAATTCAGGGAATTAAGGCCCGGTATTGGCCCAGTACCGACCCAATAACCTGCATTTTCAGGGGATGTTTCAGTCAAAGCCTGCATTTATCATTACCGTAAAACAGTGATAACAATGAAAATATAGTTAACGACTGGTAAATCATAAACATAATTTCTATAGTTACTGCCTACGCGTGCGTGGAACAGCCACGTGCGTGGAGATCTGCACGCAAGGCATAAATGATGAAGCGCGTGTACAATTTAAGATTGCGCGTGTTTTGCAGACTTGAATTACGGGTAATTACTAATTACTGGCAGACTGCTACAGTCGAAGAGCGCAATTTTATTGGCAAACTTGTAAACATGACTTCAAACAGTGCACATATTTAAGCTGAATACGCGTACCTAGCACTGCCATGACAGAAGACATATGCCCGTGCATACAGTACTATATATAGGAACTATATGTTGCGCTACGCGGTATACCGATATTGAAAATCAGTATAACTGATTGTACGATATACCGATGTTTAATTGAAAATCGATATCATAAGCTGACTACGCGATATACCGATGTTGAAAATCGGTACCGTAAACCGATCGCACGATCTACCGTTGCTATATTGAAAATTTATCTCATAAGCTGACTACGCGATATATCGATGTCCCATTGAAATCTGGTAGCATAGATGACTGGACAGGACACTCGATATATTATTGATGCAGCATAGAAACCTGATATCGATATCAGCTAACTGCATGATATATCGATGCTACATTAAAACCGATATCCTAAATCGTGATGTACCGATTTCGGATCGGGAATCGATGTCATAAGCTGACTATAAGATATCATAATGACATAGTGAAAACCGATATCTTAGTATGGCTATGCGATAAACTGAGATAAACTGATGCTACATTAAAATCGATATCATAAGCTGGCGATGTAAAAATCGATGCTAACATCGTAAAGTGGAAACCCGAATTCATTACAATTTCGGTATTTCCCATTGTCATTGAGATTAGAAGCATATTTAAATTAGATATAGTCCTACTTCTCTTAATATATTTATTTGAAAATTCACCCAAAATGTCAAAACCATTAGTATATTGTGTTAACCCGTTTCTGCAGTGGTCTTGATAAATGTTCATTTGCAGACCAAGAGAATATTATTTTTGAAAATTTACTACTGGAATGACTGGCTCGATAACCGAGCCAGTCATTCTAGTGGTAACTTTTCAAAAATATCCTTCTCTTTGTCTGCAAATGGACATTTTGAATACAAAAATAGAAAATTTCTTGAACAAATTTAAGTGTTAAATGGTTAAGAGAGGGATCAAACCTGCCATTCAAGTATTTCACCTCATAATCAAAATCCATCACTTGTTAGCTGACGTCACAATCAAAATAACATAGTTCCGTCACGAAGATCAAAAGGTTCGTCACGAAAGTGTACGAAGTGTATGTCTTTGGTAAATGGACAATCTCCTAAACATTTTGCTAAATATTTTGAAAATACTTTGATAGGGTGTTTTTCTTGCCATAGTCAGCAAGAACTTCTAGTCAAATTAGTATCAAACTATTTACAGTTTAGCTGAATAAAAACCTTGAATTTGCCATTACGGAAATTCATGATTCACAGCTGTCAATCTATTGCGACACGCGTACACAGTTGGTGGAGATTAGCTAGATATCGGGTGGAATGGAGAATTAAAATTTATCCATCAATCATATCATGTCATAATCAATTACGTGACGTGTAGTCATAGGAGGCAACAACACTCAATCAAATTAGTTTCAAAATATTCAACAAATTACCTGTATAGTTTTCTGGAAAGTGATAGCCTGTGAGTTCAGGAATCGATTGATCTCGACGTGATGTGTGGGTGGAGCTTCGCTAAAGATGGAGGGGAAGTAGCTAAAACTGGATTCATCCATAGCTAGAAATATATCCGTCTATTAATCTTTTATAAGACTTGATCTTTCGCAACCCACACCTTCTCATTGCTATATGAGATCTATGCAAATAAACATTACAATTTCCTAAGCGAGTACCCTGACACCGCCACATCGAGGGGATATCCAAGGAGATTATGCTCACGCCATGACATTGAGGGGATATTCCCGGAGATTATGCTCACGTCATCACATTGAGAGGATATCCCAGGAGATTATGCACACATCATCACATTGAGGGGATATCCCGGGAGATTATGCTCACGTCATCACATTGAGGCGATATTCCGGGAGATTACACTGGCGTCATTGCATTGAGATGATATCCCAGCAGATTGCCCTCGCGCCATCACAATGAGAGGATATCCCAAGGGATTACCCTCGCGTCATCACACTGAGAGAATATCCCAGGAGATTACCCCTGCGTCATCACATTGAGGGAATATCCACGGCCAGTATCCTCGCGTCATCACATTGAGGGGATATCCCAGGAGATTATGCTCACGTCATCACATTGAGAGGATATCCCAGGAGATTACCTTCGCGTCATCACATTGAAGGAATATCCACGGCCAGTATCCCCGTGTCATCACATTGAGGGGATATCTCAGGAGATTATTCTCACGTCATCAGATTGAGAGGATATCCCAAGAGATTACCCTCGCGTCATCGCATTGAGAGGATATCCCAGCAGATTACCCTAGCGTCGTCACATTGAGATGATATCACAGGGGATTACCCTCGCGTCATCATATTGAGGGAATATCCCAGGAGATTTTATCGCGTCATCACATTGAGGGATATTCCATGGAAGTTACTTCGCTTCATTACGCTCAATGGGAGTTCCCATTATGGGGTAACTCCAGTGTCCAAGGCATGTTGCATAGAATTTACTTCGGACTCGTATGATTCAAGTGTATCCATCCATCCACATGACGTCATAACCATTATTATTATCATAATAAATTACAGCATGAATGACTCGACTTAGTCAATCTTAAATGCTTAATAGTCCGACACGTTAAAGGAATTGTGTGTCTTTGCTATTTAATAAATATTCTGTTGAATGTTTTGAAACTAATTTAACTGGGCGTTGTTGCTGCCATAGGCAGCAGCAGCACCCAGTTAAATTAGTTTCAAAATATTCAACGACTTACCTGTATGTTTTTCTGGAACTCGATAGGTAGGGAATTCATGGATCAATCGATCCCAACACTGGCGACCCGTGGGTGGAGCTTAGCTAGAGATGGCTGGGCATAGCTAAAACTGGAAAGACCCACGTAGAGAAACGTATAAATATGTGATTTGTATCTGCTGCACCCGTCTAACCTTTGCACCCGACAATTAACATCGAACCGCATCACCATTTCGTGCAAACACAATAATTTCTGAAATATTGATACCAGTATCATAAACCCCGCCTTTGTCGCGCACCCACTGATTAGCTTTCTATCTGTATAATAAAACTGGCACACGGCACTACAGATCGTTGTTCGTACAATCGCGAATCGATTTAGTGCTTATTGGTGTGTAAAAACAAGTTTATCAGCGGATCTTTATTTCACCCAGAACACGGATATTGCGTGACGGCGTGGGGCACGATCCTCCACCGGGCCTGTTGTCGTTGTTCGTGTGGGTGGGGATGTGGGGGGCGGGGGTGAGTATTGTGTCAGACTTCGAATTGCGGCATATTGTATTAGTATTTTGGATCTAGAGGTGGGTGGGTGACGTGGGGGCCATAAATGCTCACTGAACGCATAATTATAGCCACGCTAGCCTTGGCCTCGTGGTGATTAAAATAAGCTACCGGGTCGTTTAAGGGTATTGTTAACCAGTTAGCGATGGGAAAGTTTGAGAAATAAATGGTATTGTTGAAAGCTGTTGCTGTCGCAACGAGAGCAACAGTCTCCCACACTGCCATTTTCAAAATATATCTGGATAAATGTAGCGAGTAATTTAGCGGTCTATGGGTTAGCTTGTAGCTAAAGTAGGCGGTATAAATATCATTGATCTCGCGGGAGCGCTCGAGAAAAGTGATCGTTTCATAATTACTATACAAAGCGCCCCCTGACTGCTGGCGACTCTAATTGTGGCTGGGTAATTGAGAGTCAGTTGAAAAAACGGCTCTCTAAATCATCGTCGAATTCAATGAATCTGTCCAGAAGAACAAGGATATTGTCGTTTTTGACACGATGCAAACGATATGAAACTCACGTGATCTTTAGAGAGACACAACGAACGAGGTGGAGTGTATCTCTCGTGAATAACCATTATGGGATGGGGGTGGCTCATTAGTTGGTGGTTAGTAGTTATAGAGACGAAGGCGTTCTTCCAATATGATAATGCAAACGATTAACTTGCTGTTTTGCTAGTTATTAAGTAAAACACCATTGCAACGTATGCATGAACGTGCGTGCGTGAGTGAGTGAGCGCGTTTTTGCGTACGTGTGTGCGTGCGTATGAGCTGGCCGCTGGACGCGTGCGTGCGTACGATCGTGGAGAGAGAGAGAGAGAGAGAGAGAGAGAGAGAGAGAGAGAGAGAGAGGTTGATGGGTGGGTGTTGAGATAATCAGATAGATGATTACCATAGTATATAGTTTCGTAAACCGTACATCGCTATGCGGCACCTAATATTAATTCTACTAAAGCGATAAAGGTTAGGTTACATAATAGTTTAGCCAAACATGAAACTCGTAATTTGAATGATCGAAAGAAAATCTATAAAACTAAATACTGAATTTCTCACTATTTATAGGACAATTGTGTGGAAAATCACATCCGGTTTGCCATTTCTAAGACGTCGTAAACCAACTTACTGATTTTACAAGAAAGTTATTAACAATTGATTTATTGTCATAAAAAAACAATCTATTAACTGCTAAGCGTACTATGAGGTGACCTCAAGAAAGCAGGACTCGGTACAATCAAGTCAAGAATGGGCCTGAGGAAGTTAAAAACTTCGGCTGAGGACAAGGCACAGTGGGCAAAAGCGAAGAAGGACTGATTGCAGCTGTAGAATGGTTCTACCGCTACTGCCGCAGAATACAGTAATCATACATCACGCGTACTTGAGTGACAGATCGGATCAATCCATAAACATTCTATCCTGGGTTTTTTTCATAACAGCGACACTTTTGCGGTTTACCACATTTTATCTTACGTTCGTTGAAAACACAAACTGACATGATTCTATTTACTTGACATAACAAATATGATCATCTTCAGAAATCTACTCAAGTCTTAATCGTTATTTTGATAGAAAGTCAAACTCGCTGTCTAAGGCAGATAAAATACTCAGTCAAATTCTTTTAAAATATTTATTAAATTTCTGATTTGAAACTAGAAACTGAATACATAATCAAAATGCATTAATAGACGCTTCCGTAATGCCGATAAACACAGTAAAACCTGTCTAAAGTGACCGCTCTATAGAGCGCCAATAATAAGTCACTGCAGCGAGGTGGCCGTTTAATACAAGTGACGTATAATTATAGGGTGTAGTATTGTAGCCAAAGACGATGGCTCTTGGAGACAGGTGGTCTTTCGACCAGGCTTGTGTATATTTGAAAGTCGACCACATTTAAATACCCGGTATTGCTGTATTTAAAGGTGCATATTCACACCAAAATGCTTGAAAATTAAATTTATAAAATTGTATAGTTTTAGAATCTAACGCCGTGTTCTCACTGGAGAGTTAATCCGGAATAACGCCATACCTCAGTATTGCTCTACGCCGGTTAAGTCTCTAGTGAGAACACGACCTTAAATTGTGTGGCTAGGTTTAATGAAACGAAATACATTTTAACATATGATGATTTCATTACGTATAAATTAATATGATTTTTTAAAGTTGTGAAATTGAATTCAAAATTTCACAACTTAAACAAAATTATATTAATTTAAACGGAATGAAATCATCATATGTTAAGATTTATTTCGTTTCATTACATTGAGGTATACAATTTAAGCTTCTAAATGTATGCAATTTAAATAATTTTATTTAGAGAATTCTGGTGTGAATACGCACTTTAATGACGGCAGATTAATACGACCACCATTTTAACCCTGTACCGGTCAAATTTGTTCAGGAAAATTTCAATTTTTCTCATAGATAATATCAATTTGCAGACAAAAAGAATATTATTTTTGAAAATTTCCTACTGGAATGACTCGCTCGGTTATCGATCCAGATATTCCTGTGGTAAACTTTCAAAAAATTTATCCTCTTTGGCCTGCAAATGGACATTTCCCAAGACCACTGCCGAAGCCGGGTTTTTTGCAAACTTGAATATTAAAGATTTGAAAGCCAGTTTTCGCTATTTAGGTGCATTTTCCGCAGGTATTCAACCTCAGTTGATTAAATAAATCTATATTACACTGTATTCACGCGAACACGCTTACGGGTGAATGATATGAGAACGACTGAATCTACTTACTACGCATGACAACGACTGTTAAAGATAGCCTAACACATTTTATTCAATGACTCTACCTTACTTGTGAAAAGCGATTTTTATTGAATGTTATAGATTCTTACAAAAGGAGGAGGAACCGATTCATGTGTCCCGAAATGTTGATCCAAATTAAGTCTTTACGTATGTGCTTGATGCAATTAAGTGTGGGTCAGAAATATTCTTGTTTGCTGATGATACAAAACTATTCAAATCAATTCTTAAACAATCAGATTGTGATACGCTGCAGCAAGATATCGACTCTATGTGCCTGTGGACAGAAAACACACTCCTAAAACACCATCCAGACAAATGTAAAAGTATGAGAATTTCGTCAAGAACCACAGTTCCCCATGTCTACACAACGGACTAGAAACAACCATATTCTAGAGTATTCCCCCACCGAAAAAGACATTGGGGTCGTAATTGATGAACAATTAAGTTTCAACCAACACATAAATGAAAAAATAAACAAAACCAATCAAATCATGGGACTAATTAGACGCACGTTTAACTACATAGATAAAAACAACTTTAAGCACCTCTTTAAATCCCTTGTCAGGCCTCATATCGAATATGCAAATGTAGTCTGGGCGCCTTTCCTAAAATACATGTAAATGCGACTTAAAATGTTCAAGGCGTGCCACAAAACTTTTCCGAGGTATACGTAACCTACCGTACAACGAAAGACTAAAAAACCTCAACTTACCAACTCGCACATTCAGAAGACTGCGAGGTGATATGATCCAGATATATAAAATACTTCACAACAAATATGATCAACCTCCATCAAACCGTATCAATCCTTTTGACAATAACAGTATTACATGAGGTCATAGCCTAAAAATTCAGAAAATCAGAGCTAGGTTAAATATCAGACAGTTTTCATTTCCATTGCGCTGCACAGACCAATGGAACAAACTACCCGAACACATTATCAACGCACCTTCTATTAACTCGTTTAAATCCAGATTAGACAAACTAAAGAGTAAACACCCACTGCTATTCAACTTTGAATCTGATCCAATCTTTCATCCCGCTTTCTTTAAAGAATTACTAGCAAATCATGAATGTGATGACAACCTACAACTGAATCAGCCATCCAGTATATGCATCCCAGAACTGACGTCAGAGGCGATTTGATGCCTTCTGTCAGAAGAGGATTCATGTGAGTATAAAGGCCTTTCAACTGTCGACGTCATTTAGATGAAAACTGAAATTAATAATCAAACTTATGGAAAGTTCTACGAATGCTATACTGGCGGCAACTGAAATGTCTTAGCGAAAGAAAATAATTTCTTTCAGCGGTATATGTAACACGGATCGCGTAGGCCCGGGCCAGAGTGGCCATGGCCGGTGCTGCCACTCTTCACCTCTCTAATACGACCATAACGTTTCGTATGTATAACGCGTGTACTATAACGCGATTAGAAAATTTTAGCATCCGTGAGATCGTGTACCGCGCATGCACGATAAACTAGATAGGGCAGCCACGCTGTACTGTAGGTACGGAGATGGCAGCTTTACTGTATATAGTTCCCGCTTGGCAAATCGCTGATACAGGTCCTTTTCGCTCCATCTTTGGGCGAATCTAACACAATATATTTTCCGGAGTGCAAATCTGCTATCCAAATTAAAATCGGATGCCAAATGGCGGAGATATCGTTTAATAAAAAAATAGGCGCATGCACTACTGGCCACACTGTGGTTAACCCATAGTACTTATGACGTCATAGACACGTGGTTGCTGGTTTTTCCTGGTTGTTACAACTTACGTTGGATTGGCTGTAACGTGCTACTGAAGCATTCTTATTGGTCGCCAAAATTATAAAAGGGCCCACTTCGGGTCACAAAAATTTGAAACATAGGCAATCTCCTTCACACTTCGTCGCCTCTCTCCACCAGGGAGTATAAATTGAAACCAGTGTAAAAACTGGGGAAGTTACCAATAATAGACTGAAATAAAACCAGCCTAGAATGGCGTGAATGGGACCTGGAATCAGGGACTCAATAGACGCCAACCAAACCAATAACTTCATAAAAATCAGAGGAGGCGGTAGCTCAGGTGGTAACGAGCAGATCTGTGAAACCGGGGATCGCATCTCCACTCGGCCAACTGGCGATCGCGGGAAACATAGGCAATCTCCTTTACTCCTCGTCGCCTCTCTCCGCCCGGGAGTATAAATGGGTACCAGTGTAAAAACTGAAGAAGTTGCCAATACTATACTGAAATAAAACCAGCCTAGAATGGCGTGAATGGGACCTGGAATCAGGGTCTGGATAGACGCCAAACAAACCAACAACTTCCTCATAAAAATCAGGTAGCCCAGGCGGTAATAAGCTGGGCTGTGAAACCAGCGACCCAGGGTTCGTGTCTCTGTCCGGCCAACTGATGATTGCTGGAAACATAGGCAATAGCCTTCACTCCTCGTTGCCTCTCTCCACCCAGGAGTATAAATGGGCACCAGTTGTTAGCTGGGGAAGTTACCAATAATAGACGGAAATAAAAGCAGCCTAGAATGGCATGATTGAGTGATCGTTCAGTACAGACGTATATTGAGAAGATATCTAGCACACATTGCCTGACTATAAGCATCAGCTACAGCGTGGTTCTACCAGTAACTCCACGTGCCATTCGAATCCGACCGCTGCCATTCCGAAATAGTAATTTTGCAGCCTAAGTTTGGTTTATAAACTGAACTGCATAAATTGGCGGAGCCAGTACTGTAGGTTAGCTGAAAAGTGCACCATAATCATCTGGATGGCGCATACGCAAAATTACATCTCATATCGGGACTCGTCCTCAAACTTGTGTTGTGAACTGACTCGTGAGCCATCTCTTATCCGTACCACAACTGAAAGTGATATAGCAACATATCATAGTAGTGCCGAAACCGTCCTACCTGGATTCCGGCCAATACATTTGGGCCGAAAAGACTGTGTCAACCTTTTCCCGGTCAAGTCAAATCCCTGCATCGCTCAAATTACGTGTATGATCGAGCAGATTCTTCTAGGCTGAACTTGTTAATACTGTTGCATCTCTCTTTACTGTTCTGAACATTGCTTGCCATGCATCACCTGAGCTTGCTGCACAGTTCATCTTGTGCCGAACTTCATCCTCTTCGTGAAGCCTTCGCTTTCCTTTGCCGAACTCTTACGCTGCGATCAACGCCATCAACCTGCGTCGTTCAACAGACTCGGACCACTTCATACCGTTGATCTTCACTGCAACCGTAATACTTTGTTGTCTTTTTCCAGTGTAAACATTTTCTGTGCCATTTGTACCTCGGCACAGATTTTCATTTTCATGCAGCGATGCCTAATAGGCCAACTTGAAAGACCTTTTTGCTTTTCTCTTGAACAATTCTTACATCACGCCAACGACTAGTATGTGTACTTTTACGACCAGCTACGGTCCATTGCTAAATAACTGGTGTCTCATTTTACACGGCGTGTGTCGTTCTTCGTTTTAGGACTTGTATATTATTATAAACTTTGCCACCAGTCATAATATGTTATATACTGTACTCGCATACGCCGTCTAAAATAACACACCAACAATCGTGCACTAACCGTAAGAATTCTCAATATCAACACTCCACACTAGGGAACGCCTTTGTGTGCCTAAAATGACACAAGCTCGGTATAATCTAACATAGGTAGTAGCTCAGCTATTTGGGTAGAACTCTGTCAACAGGTTGAGCCGATTGTTGTATTTAATAAGCAGCTGTTTTTGTAAAGCTAACTTCAGGTGCCACAAATGCCTTGTGGCCAAATACCTGCGAAAGAGTAAAAAAAATAAAGGCTGCAAAAGAGTCAAAAGAGCCACCAGCAATCGTCTCACTTTGTGACAAACTCCAGCCCATCTTTGACCAATTATATTGTATTATATTTACCAAGTCCCTCCTTCAGTTTGGTTGCGCCATTGCTGAAATCGCCTAGGTTTCTTGATGGACTCAATTGTAATGAAGACGCATTACACTTCCCTCTGTATCTCACGACACCTCTAGGATAATAACTTTCTGCCAAAGTTAGGAATTCACAGCGAACTAACTATTATTAATTATCGGCCTTAGCAGTGAACCGTGGGCAACTTGTATCTAAACCTAACTTCTGGTCTAACCGTTAACTCCCAGGAATCAGGTCTATTTGGCTTGATTCCGACACATTGGCTCGCAGCAAAACACACGCCAGGAAGACCAATTCCGTAGTGGCTTAGAAGGGTTGAATTACGCTCCACACTTTCTAAGCAAGTCTCCAACGATCTGTCAGGAGTTTCTTGGGCCAGGCCATAACATAGTTTACGGTGCTTCTATACATTTTTGTGTTGTCTTGTCGTTGTCTTGCCTTATTTGTGGTTACGTCAGACACTCAGTTATGAGTCGATCTTCGGCTCCAGTACCGCTAGTCCTTGTAACCTTGTAATGTAGGTTGTTTGTTGGATCTGCTCACCGGTCGAGTCCTACGGGAGGCCAGAGCAATTCCTGGGCAAGCAGACGAAACCTGTTTTAAATTATAGGTTACGGTGATAGGCTTCTGAGGCACTCATATCTGTGTTCAAGACAAACATTAGATATTATCCTTCCGAAGGAGCGCTAACAAGAGCATCATCAACCTAGCTTAATTAGTTTGGAGATTCGACCTAACTGGTATCCGCAGAAACTAATTAGACGTTTCCCGTAAAACAGCGTACACCACACGTATATAAATCACGCAAGCACTTCCCAATACACTTTGCGACATACGGACGAAATTCAAAGTCATACTGAGTAAAGACTAGACAGCGATAACGATAACGGAGGTACTATTTGGGTCAAATGAAAGATCTAGCCAAGTCTATGAAGTGGCGAGGTCAACTATGTGACCTCAATATGTCATTCAAGGTCATATAATCAAATGAAAACTCTTAGCAAAACAAAACAATTTTATTCAGGTTTATAAAGGGACGAGGTCAACTATGTGACCTCTAGAAATCATTCAGGGTTATATTATCAAATGAAAGCTCTTAGCAAGACAACTACTTTATTAAGGTATGTGCACAGAGTGATCACCAAATGCCATTCTTTAGTGAAACCGGACAGGAGAAATTCGTTGCTATGATGTGAATGTAGATCTGCACATTGAACTTCCATGGAAAATACTTCCCTGATAGCACATGCTACAGGGTCGTATTGGCCAGGTATTGGTCCAGTATCAGCTCAGTAACGGACCTATCCAGTTCATACATCAATCATAAGACGTCATAATCAACTACGTGAAGTGCAGGATGACGTCATAATTAATTACGTCGTGAATGACGTATATACGTTCGTCATGAATGCGTAATTGATTACGGACTAAAAGTTGTTGTACGAACCTTTTGCCGTTACTATTTAATGAACATGCTGTTGAATATTGTGAAACTAATTTGATAATGGCAGCAATCAGCACACAGTCAAATTAGTTTTAAAATATTCAACAGCTTACCAGTATAGCTTTCTGGAAATTGATAGTCATGGAATTCAGGGATCGACCGATTCCAATACGGGTGCAGTGCGGGAAGGGCTTAGCGATAAATGGGCGTGGCATTGCTAAAACTTGATTCCTCCACTGCGTCATCGGAATTGAATGCCTGCTGGACAAGTATGTGGCAAAGGAAGCGATTGCTACGACTGGAACAGCAACATCATGTCTAACAGCCCTGGCCAATGAAGACTGAAGATATGAATTGAGTCAAACATGTGAGAGCACTAGATATCCTTTTCCACGAAACATAAAAGTTAGCAGTTATGCGCCTTACAATACATAAATGTCGGCTTGCGCAATTATTGCTTTGAGTGAGCACGATAGATTATTTTAAAATAATCGTGGTTACTCGGTTAATAAGTATGGGTACAAATTGCCCAGAATGCATACTTTTAGAAAATGTATCACTGGAATACCTGACTCGATGCTCAAGCCGGTCATTCCAGCGATAACATTTTAAAATAATCTTCCTTTGTCCTGCAAATGAGCATAAAATTTTCATCACATTAAAGACGAATTAAAAGGTAGCTTTGAAATATTTTAGGCAGTAGAAATTATTAACGATTATTGAATTATTTAATCTTTAATCATAACAATTCACGATTTAAAAAGTAATCACGATTTTCGATTTAATCACGCAATCGCACACACCTCTTTAAATGGGCAGTAACCAAAACAACAGTAGTCAATCATATGTTCGCTAGGTCGCCAAGTAATAGCTACAGTTTTTATGATCTTCGTGAAAAATTACCTAGGAACCTTTAAGGAGCTACCCAGACTTTTCTTCGCGGATCGCCAGAATTATTCTAGGTGTCAAAGATCGATCAGCCCCAGCTCTGGACGACCGTGATATCCACGGACATCGAACGATATACTGCACAATGAACTGGTTCTTCGCCATCACAATAGCCATACAGGTACGTGAGTAAAATAAGAAAAGAGCTAAACGAGGTATCATCGGACTAGCATAACTGAAAAATGGATAATTATTTGTCCAAGTTTTGCCCACTTAGTTGAGAAATTTAACGATATGTGCTGGTGTGGACTTGGAGAATTAGTTTCTACCACCCCATGTGGAGGACAACTTATACCAATTGAGTTTCCTGATGGATGTCAAAGATATGCTAACACAGATATAACATATGGTGTATGGTCTTATGCAATTCCGTGGGACTTTTCCGTAATTGTATTGCACCATACATTTTTCGAGCCGTCATATATTCCTGAAAGTGAAAAGTGTTGGGTGCCAGATTCTATTTTGTGTTTTAGCCAATTTTCCCCAAAATATGTCGCATGCAGTAACACAAATTTTATTACTTCGAAACAAGCATGATGGCACGTTACTATTCAAAATGTTCGCTATTAGGAATTGTGCAATAATATCATATTTACATGTGGATTTGAATCGATGTGTATCATTTCCGGTAGCAATTCTCTACATTATAGACTCCATGCAGCACCCACTCTGTCTATTCTTGCTCTGTGGACATGTGCATGGGTTATACCATGTTAGTTTGATTTAGCACTTAGTCGTGTTGACACTGTGTCGATACCGTTCAAGTCGTCCAAACTGTTCTGAGCGAAGAGGTCACGCTGTCTTTTATTGGAGTTTAATCAGTACACATGCAATGCATGCCACTTGCTTTCTTGCTCGCTCGGCAATCTCTATCTTTTTACTTTAACGTGACACCAGAATCATAATGATCAAATGTACCATGTACGACGTCTTCGGCTTAGGTATTGCCATTTCCGTGTTAGAATGGAGATTCATAGAGTAAAGCTAGTCTATTCATGATAAGAACCTTCTCAGGTTCAGGAGAATCCTCGATTGTATCCATTGTGTCAGCTTCGAATCTTTCTACCATTTCCTGACTGTTTGCTGTTTACCCAATAACATCTATATGAGCTTTATACTCCACTAGAACGTTTTCCAGGAAACTCACCCAGCTGCTCATGTTTTGATAAGAAAAAGCATTTCCTTCACTTGCGACTAAGCAATGTGACATATTTGAAAATTCAAACGTGCAAACTGCGTCATGGATGTCAATATCTGGCCGCGAACGAGCTGCATTAACCATCCTGGAGAGTGAGAACAATTTCCCTTTATTTCAACAAGTTTCTTGTCAAGGTTCAGACGGATTACTTTGTCTTCATCTGTCCATGTCGTTTACTTTAGCTTAGTCATTCTGTGCCATATATTTTCACCTCCAGTTGTACACTACGAATCAAACTTTGTGTATGCTTCTTCGTCAGCAGTATCACGTCGCAGAATGTCGCAAGCTACTTCGTGAATAATGATAGACTTTGTGAAACAACCCCTCAGGTTTCCTGTTTCAAACTTGAATGGGTTGGTTACTTCAATCACTGCTTTGAGATGCTTGGTGTTGTTTTCCTGCATGCTAATTGCAGTAGCCGTTGTCTGGGGATAATGTGATCGTCTAACATTGGTACTACAAGCCATACTTTCAGCCTAAAGTCTACTAACAAAGAAAAACTATTTTATTTCCTGTTGAATGAGGCCGGGAGACATCGATACTTTCCTAAAATTGTTTCGTTTTGTCAAGAATTTTTATTTTACACCAATATTACCTTCATAAACCATTCAGTTAAACTGTCGGTGTTTCTCTGTATGCCCTTGAATGACCGCTAGAGGTTACCCCACCAATGTATTCTCATAAAATCGTCTTCTTATAGTGAGAGCTTTCATTTATCATCCCTGCAACTGTCGAAAGAACCTTTGTTATTATTTTCAGTTGTTAGTATGTATGACATTGAATGTCATCTAAAGGTCGAATTTCTGACATTATTTGGATCTTTGAGGATATTCCCTGATTCATTGTTTCTATTGTCAAAATTTTATTATAGAGCCTACTCAGTCTGATGACATTAATGGGCCTGTACTGGACCAATACCGGGACAAATCGGTCGTCAATCGTCCTGTACTCACCCAGTAAGGTGCAGTATCAGGCGATTGCAAATAATGTGGATTTTCGTCTATCCAATGTTTAATAAGAAATTCATGGTACCAAATTCTGGTATGTTCTTAACACATTACTCGCATTTATGTCTGACTGAATGTCGTAAACATATTAAATGCCGCAGATTATTGGTCTTAACGTTTGCCTTCCTTGAATGTGCGATGCTTGCTTTCTGGTATTTGGTTTTTGATGACACTAAATATGTATTTACACTGCAAAGTATATGCAATTGTAAAAAGGTTTTTTCTGGGTTTTCCGGATTTTATTATTATCCACATTTTTGTAGGATTTTCTAGATTTCTTCGGATTTTCCGGATTTGTTCCAAACATGTAGAATTGTAGTTTATGGTCACATCCTTTCCTGCATTAAAATTTGATTCAAATCTGACATCAGGAGTGCGTTCAGGAGAGTTAATATTTTCAGTTCTCCGAACATTTTGTTCGGTCACGTGGTAGGCCCATAGATATCTACACGATCGAACAAAAGTTCGGCGAACTGAACATATTTACACTCCTGGACGCTAGCCGGGTAATTGAGAGACAGATCTGATCCCTCTATTAGATCATGAATATTCAGTAGAACATGGAATGTATCAGCAATACTGACCACATGTGATAATGATCAATGCAAAGATATCAGTATCAAATCAATGTCAAATGGAGAGGGTGTCTCTAAATTGAAAGAACTTGTGCCCAATCGCAATGTACATATATGTGACAATAAAATATGTTCATATAAAATTAAAATACTAAACCAATAAATGTGTGCGAATCTTAACTTTGCTTCAGCAAAGGCTCTATAACTCAAAAGAACCTATACTAAGTTCCAGTGTTGGATTAATTCGACTGACGATCATGGACTTGTTCAATGATACTATGGTCAAATGCGTCTAGCAGACTTATTATCTGGCATGCAGTGGACGCAAATGCAGACATTTTGAAGGACCATGTATTACATTGAGACGTTGTTTAGATCCGATGTTATGTCATATTAATTTTAACTTCTCCATAATTGAACAATAGTTGTAGTTTTCAGCTTTTAAAAAAAATGAGATTCTGCTAGTCACAACATTCCATGGAATGAAGAACATTTTCTGCTTAAATATGTCAGATACTGTGATTGCTGTTTATTATTCAATTTTAAAGATATTCCTTTGTAAGTGCCTTGTCAGTCACAGCAATTCCCATGTGTCGGATTTTAAACAACGACCAAAATTAGTGGCCTTTTGACCATTGCTGACGCAATAACTGAAATAATTTGCATAGTACATGTATGAATTGACAGGGAACTCTCCAAAATATCATTTTGAGTAGTCATTTATTAATAATAGTAAAGAACAATAAGGGGTTTCCTAATTTTGGCTTCGCCATCCCATAAAAATAGCATATTTTGATTAGCATGATGCGGTTTTGTTTTGGGCATCGAGAAAAAAGATAGCGACTCTGTTTTCTCTGGTTACATATAAAGATCTTTTGTTCAGAAACTAATAATAATAATAATGATGGCGGTTCATCCTGAGTGGTGTATGGGGTTCTTCTGGCCCCAGTATAGAGGATTCCAGTTTCTCAATCATATGACGTCGTTATGCTATGTGGCGTATATGATGACACCATAATAAATTATTCCATGAATGGCGTAGCTAGGTTCGTCACGAACGCCTAATTGATGACGGACTAAGCGTTGTTTGACGAAATGTATGTCATTACTATTTAATAAACATGCTGTTGAATATTTTGAAACTAATTTGACTGGCCGCACCCAGTTAAATTAGTTTCAAAATATTTAACAGCTTACCTGTATGGTTTTCTGGATATTGATTGTCAGGGAGGTCAGGGAGGTCAGGGACAGATTCATTCTAACACGGGCAAAGCGTATTTGAAGCTTATCTAGAGATTGGCGGGGCATAGCTAAAAAAAATTCCCCCATTGGTCTCGTCTGTAGCATGATCCGAGCTATAAATTTCACTCTTAACACATTGGGCATGAAGATGTTTTCAGCTCTGGGCGGATGTCTAGGACACGCGCATGGAATGGCCCGTGGGCAGATTCACATAGTAGCCCAAAGTACAAAGATCGACCCCCAACCAAGAAAGAGAACGCCTAGAATGGTGAAAACAACATGGCAAGGAATGATGAGAGCTATGATTTTGAATTTCCCGTGGGTGATGTACGTACATTAACCTAAGAATATGACGCGATTGACAGTGTTATTGTCCTAAGCTTGATGAAGTCAATTTATACGTAAAGGAAAACATGACATTGTCGTTAGAAGATAACCTGCTTTCTAACTTTGTCTACTATTACATAAAACCCATAGAGTGTTGTCCGGGGTTTTCTATCGGGAGATAAATTGGAAGTTAAATGCTTTAAGATGCCATTTTCTTCATTCTAAGTAATAAACAGCAGTCATATTCGGTTTCCTAACTTTATGTATCACCGCTTTGCAGAAACTTGCTGGGGCAGAACGATCGTTTCGATTCCTCACCATGTTCAAACCTGATGGGAGTTAGGGGTGGGTTGCCTTTCGCACCATTGACACATCGGCCACCTATGCGTGTAGAAATCGGCGCCATTTAGCGGTTCGTTTAATTTTTCGCATTTAGTGTGATAAATTGGTAAAAATGTTTTCTCATAAACAATGCCCATTTGCAAAATAAGGCGATACGATTTTAGCCAGTTTATTTCTATAATGACTGTCTCTAACCTACCAAATACTTTCCAGTTGTACGTTATCTAAAATATGAGAAGCTACTCATTGCACTCCAGCAATAGTGCTTCAGGCATATGTTTCAAAACAAATGTGCGGGTAGTAAAAGGTTGTGTGAACATAGGAAGGAGGTGGAACAGGGTAGGATCAGACCTTTATATCAATGTGCAAGTCAAATAAAAACTGTATTATTTGGTTGACAAGCTTAGATACAATGCCAGAACATTCACCTCCAAGTAAAAATGAATAATTCTACAACTGTTGCGTATAGTAATCATCGATGGGGTGCGGGTGTGGGGGTGTGGGTGGGCGGTGGTGTGTGTGTGTGTGTGTGTGCGTGTGTGTGTATGTGTGTGTGTGTGTGTTTGTGTGTGTGTGTGTGTGTGTGTGTGTGTGTGTGTGTGTGTGTGTGTGTGTGTGTGTGTGTGTGTGTGTGTGTGTGTGTGTGTGTGTGTGTGTGTGTGTGTGTGTGTGTGTGTGTTAAATCATCAAGATGTAATATAAAGGCTCAAGAAATTAGGGATTGGCGTATGAAATATGAAATATAAGGCACAACAATACATTTGCCACCTATTTTAAATACAGATACATACCTTAAGTCTAGACATTTTAATGATCGGACCGAGTGGTCATTAGCTAGTAATGCTTTTTCATGACATTGGCAACCATGTTAGCCAATGCAATATTTATCGGTTTGGATCCAGATTTAATCTTAAGATGAAGCCATTTGTTTCTTATGGTGATACATGGTTTTTCAATTCACTGACGAAAGTTAAATCTTAAGCCGTACTGAAACTATAATGGAATCTTCTGTATTATTTTAAACCAGGATCAACACATACATAGTAATATTTATATGGCAAATGTCACTTTAGCTTAAAACGGCTATGGCCCTAGCCGGAATTGTTATAGATATATTTAAGTCACATAGCTGTAGTGCTGCTTCAACTTCTGCGACGAGTAAGAAAGTATAAGCCATCAAGAAGCTCTTGGAAATTGTTGACTGGTTTAGGGAACATTCTTTTGAGAAGTTTTGTTTGAGGCCAAGCCACCACCATCCATTGCGCAATGTTTGTTAAAGAAACTGTAACTTATGCACATTTAAACTGAGTACCAGATATCTAGAGAGTAGCTACTCTGTCTTATCTGGATGAACATAACCTTATCAAGCAACAGCGTCCAGTCAAATTAGTTTCAAAATATCCAACAGAATGTTTATTAAATAGTAAAGCCATACAATTCACACGGGTCGGACTATTAAAGATGCCTATTCACAGCAAAATTCTTGAAAGTAAAATGGTTAAAATCGAATTCTTTTAGAGGCTTAAATTATGTACCTCAGTGCAATGAAACGAAATAAATCTTAACATCTGCTGATTTCATCTAGGCACACAATTTAAGCCTCTAAAAGTCTAAAATTTTCACAGTTTATTTTCACCAATTTTAGTGTGAATATGCACCTTTAAGCATTTAAGACGGACTAAATCGAGCCATTTATGCTGTAATTGATTATGACGTCATCCTACACGTCATGGGATGGGTGGATGAACTGGAAAGGTCCATTGCTTTCATTGTTTGCTGCCATATTGGGCACTAGCATTCCGATTAGCCGATATAATGATAAGATTACCCACATCTTACCTGGAAGATGAGCATTGATTCTCATTGTATTGGCCAGGGTTTCAGGACTATTGCGCCACCTTCAATGACAGGGTAAACATTTATGTGGTTTCGCCTAGTTCGAATACTGAGCTACCAGATGATGACGCACTCTCACCTTAGAATTCTTCATCTTCCAGGAGCCAGTTTTAGCTCCACCCATGCTTTGTCAGCGTTGGGATCGATTGATCCCTGACTATCAACTCCAAGACAGGTTTATAAAGGTAAGCTGTTGAATTTTTTCAAACTAATTGGATTGGGTGCTGTAGTTAGCAACAGCGCCCTTTCAAATTAGTTTCAAAATATTCAACTGTGTGTTTATTAAATAGCAAAGCCAGACAATTCCTACAAAGTGTCGGACTATTCAAGACGGACTAAATCGAGTGATTTATGCTGAAATTGATTATGCCGACTTCATCACACACGTCACGTAGTTAATTTTGACGTCATATGATGGATGGTTAAACTGGAAACGTCCATTGAGGTAAAGCCATTACCATCTTTTGCGGACTTGAGCAAAGGTCGGTTGTCATCTCTATGGAAACCGAGTTTGTGACATCGGGCTAGGACAAAATGTCGGGAATTTCCGGAGATGATCGGTAGTAAGTTGGCTTGGTGTAATGACGATCACTCAGAACTACTTAACCGATGATCCCAATTAGCGATTGAGCTGTGCACTATCTCGGCGTCATTGGAAACATGGGTAATAATCTCCCTTGCCTCTTGACTCTCTTCAGCCAGACGTATAAATGGGTACAAGCGTAAAAGCTGGGGGAATTTAGCCGCAATGGGGTAATAAACTGAAAATAAAACGTGGCTAGATATGGCCTGAATGGACCTAGAAGTTAGGCACTGGAACTTTCAGTTTATCGTCCCATCATATGACGTCACAATCAACTACGTGACATGTATGGCGACGCCATAACAAATGACATCATGAGTACCATAGATAAGTACATCAAGAACACATAATAGACCTTTCCAAGTTTATCCGTCTATCATATGACGTCATAATAAACTACGTGACGTGTAAGATGATGTCATAATCATGACATTATGAATGACTCGATATGGCCCATCTTTAGTGCTTAGTAGTTAAACACACTGTACGAATTGCATGGCTTTACCGTTTAATAAATTTTCTGTTGAAAATTAGTTTCAAAATATTTAACAGCTTACATGTATAGTTTTCTGGAAATTGATAGTCCTGGATGTCAGAGATCCATAGATCTCAAGACGGACGAGTTGTGGGTGGAGCTTAGATAGAGATGGGCAGGGCCTAGCTAAAACTGGAAAGGTCCATTGGTGCAGGGCTCTAGCGTTGTTGTACGAATTATATGTTTTTACTGTTTAATAAAGATGCTGTTGAATATTTTGAAACTAATTTATCTGGGAGATGTTGCTGCCATAGACAGCAACAGCACCCAGTCAAATGAGTTTCAAAATATTTAACAGGTTAACTGTGCTGCTTTCTGGAAATTGATAGTCATGAAGTTCAAGGATCTATCGATTCCAAACACGGACGAGGTGTGGGGGGAGAGCTTAGCTAGAGATGGGCGGGCCATAGCTAAAACTGGAGAAAGGTCTCTTGATATCTAAGCTGATCACACCAATACTTTCTTGAGACGATATGGAGTTTCCCGAGAGAATTGCGAGTCTCCAGAGATAGGATGGTTGAAAACTGGGAATTTGAAACATATAATATTTGAATTTTGTAATAACTTTTTTTGAAATAAAATCAAAACTAGTGACGTCATATGCTCTCCTTACCTATAAGTTAATTAAAGGAGTCTTCTGTTTTCAACAGGAATTTCCCGTGTCATTTAATAAGCTCCTTTTAACTTACATTTAACCTCAATTAAATTCCATTTAGCTTTTTATTTAATATTCATGAAGAGATGCAGGTATCACGCTGAACCACACTAGGCGTTTAATAATATAGGTTGCCATTGTCACTATTCGCGGGTTGTTCTTTTGCTTTTATTAAAAAATTACACAAAAGCGTGAAGAATTCTTACCACGTTTTGACATGAGAACGAATCTGTGTTTATCAGTGTATTAGTTACATAGGTAAGTGACAAGCCTAGTGTCTATGTAGCCGCTATGGCGACACATTTCTATGAACATTTCTCCATTTACACACCGAATTTCTTCTTCAAATTTCCAATTAGTGGCTGCCTGTTTTCTTAAAGTTATCATTAGGCGAGAAATTCGTGTTTTCTGTTGATTTCCTCGTTTTGAATATCAAGTTTTACGGGAGAGCTATAGCTGGTCTGATGTTTGTGATCATGGCGTGCACTGTTTGCCGTTGACAATGCATGTGTACTCCCTGGCTCGCTAGGGCGACAGTCAGAAAGCCGCCAATAAAACTGTGGGAAAGTGTCATAACTAACAGGCATTTGGTTAAAAGATGGGCTACCATTCGCATCCTGAATCAACCAGAGGATAAAATTTGGGTATTTAAATACATTATAAATTTTACTAATTATGTCAATAGCAGTTTGAGTGAAGTTTGTTGGCAACTTTCAAGCTAATTGCTTTCTCAGTAATTGGTAAGAAATAGATTTTTTGTTGCACATAATAAATGACATTTACAGAAAACAGAATGAAGGTAGTTAAACTGGAAACAGTATACTTAAAGTTAAACACGGCTCTATCAATGCAATATAATAAAAACGCTTTTTGCTGACAAAAATATGGTTTAACAAATAACGACCAGGACATAGACACATTGAGTCAAGAGGATACCAGCTAGGGTTCGTTCGATACATGCAAATATATTGACTTAGCCACTTTCGGTGTTTGGTTAGCACTTTCGGGAGAATGGCCTGTGAAAACGAGGCGGGATAGCGACCTACCTGATGTGGACGGGTGGCGGCGGCTACCGTTTCTCGCGCGCATGAGCGCAACAACAGAGCTGTGGTGTCGTTGGCGTGTGCGTGCGCCTAGGTCCGGTCAGTCCAAGCGACAGGTATTCATACGCCCATGTACAGTACACAAATTAGCGACTTCGTCATTACACTGATGATACCCGCTAGTAATATCACAATATAACCGCGTCAAACAAGCGGCGCTAATTAAGCGAAAACCTTCTTCACAAATACGCTGATTATTTGTTGTTAGATACTTCGGAATCTGATTCCGAAAAAGTCATTTTAAATTTTTCAGACAGCAGTTTTATTTCAAAATTAAAGTTCTCTACATATTCTTCAACACATTTCTATGGCGATTTAACTAAACGTTGTGTTAAAAGACACCTATATTTAGTGTTTTTAAATACGTTTTCACACGTAAATGTGCTTCATTAGGCATTCCAATGAAAAACATTTATGATGTGAAATTTTAAGAACAAATAAAGAGTTAGGTATATATGAACACAGTTCTAAAACTTTTAACCCTTTAACCGCGGAAATCAAATGCGAAAATTCAATTTATTGTCTAAGAAATATTATGGGGACGATTTCGAATCTAATTTGATTGGCTGCCATTGCTGACAATGACTGTCTATGACAGCATCAGTATCCAGTCCAATTACCGTCAAAATATTCAACAGCGTGCCCGTAGCTTAGCTAGGATTCCATTAACGCGTATGCGTATCCGAATGAGTGATTCCATTTGTACGTATGCGTAGGCGTATCCGAAAGTAGTGATTTTATTCAATCAATAGAACTACTACTACTACTACTACTACTACTACTACTACTACTACTACTACTACTACTACTACTACTACTACTACTACTACTACTACTACTACTACTACTACTACTACTGCTGCTGCTGCTGCTGCTGCTACTACTACTACTACTACTACTACTACTACTACTACTACTACTAGTATTAATATGTTCTAAAATAGTCTATCAGCCTTTCAGTGAGTTTCACATTCCAGCGCGCTTACTATGAATTTAACTTATATATTGGAACACATGTACAGAATAATAGTGCCGATTTAGGGAAAGCCCATGAATGACGTAATGAAAACGTAATTTTCAAGGAATCCCACATCCGAATGCTGTCCGTATCCGAATAAAATCGCTACATGTAGCGATCGGATTCGGATACGGACAGGTTTCGCATACGCATACGGACATATGGAATCATACTATCTATTTGTAATGGGAGCGGAATTTTTTTTACACACGCATACGCGTTAATGGAATCCTAGCTTTATCCTAAATTCTAGATTCTAGGAGGCCAGCATGCAAATGGTTAATTATGCTATCATCTTACCAAACTAACAACATAGCTTACACAACTTTAATCAATCTGCTTGGTACTACGTTCAGCATTTTCTCGTCTTGAGCAACACCAATGAACCTTTCCACTTTATCCATCCATCATCTGATATCATATCAACTAAGTGACGTGTAGGAAAACCTCATAATTAATTATGGAATGAATGACTCGATTTAGTCCGTCTTTAACAGTTAATAATCCAACACGTTGTACGAATTGTATGTCTTCGCCATTTAATAAACATTCTTTTGAATATTTTGAAACTAATTTAACTGGGCGCTGTTGCTGCCATAGGCAGCAACAGCGACCAGTTAAATTTGTTTCAAAAGATTTAACAGCTTACTCTGTATAATTTTCTGGAAATTGATAGTCAGTGAGTTCCGAGATCCATCGATCCAAACACGAGCGATATGTGGGTGGAGCTTAGCTAGAGATGGGCGAGGGAATAACAAAAAACTGGAAAGGTTAATTTTTTAGCAATTTCACTACGAATCATGATGAGACTAGTTCCAATAGAATTTGATCTCACACACGTGACAGATTGGCAGATTTGTGTGTGGAAAAGGCACTCAGATGTAGGAAATACTTTCAGAGAAAATGGTTTCAAAATAATCAATAATGGTCGCACACACATTGTCTGGTCATGAAATGGTTACAATTCCTGGTTTTGGTTCTAATTTAATCATTTTAATCGAGGTTGCTGCAGGCAAAATCCGAACTTAAATCCGAGGTTTCGATAAGCATTACTTAACCCATTATCCCTTAAATCCGTTCAAGAGAATTTAAATTTTCTTATAGAAAATGGCCATTTGCAGACCAAGAGGAGATTATTTTTGAAAATTCATCACTGGAATGACTGGATCGGTAACCGAGCTAGTCATTCCAGCGATGAATTTTAAAAAACAATCTCTTGGTCTGCAAATAGATATTTCCCAAGACAATCGCAGAAGCCAAATTTGGCCAATTTTCTTGTTAACGGGTTAGATCACGGCTAAATTGCACTGACGCTTAACAGCGTAGTACACGTAACACATTCATAAATACTAATGTTAAGTTACCTATGACCTAACTGGTTTAGTCACTACATATATTGATCCTATTGATGGTTTAACATCAACTGATATATTTGACTGAAGACAAAATTCTAACAGCTACCGTTAAGCGCGTCAAACATATTTGATTCCACGAAGCATATGGTCACAAGGTTATTTTGCGCGAGTAAAACAGAAAACAATGAAAGTCCACTATGGGCCAAATGCAGTCTTTATGAAACTCCTGACTAAGCCGTTCATAAGTGGCTATAAACGATAAATCCGGACATAAAAATAAACTTTCTATCATTTTATGGATCAATTAAACAGGATCAGTTTTTCGATATCGCGCGACCGTAACCAAATCCGGTATTGTTATTGAAATTTCTTTTAGTGCGTTCCGGGGTGGAGAGGAGAGAGTATGTTCGCTGTTGGACGCTCTGAAATGGCCGTGTTGGCGTGGTCAGACAAAGCGACCTGGCCTTGTTGTTGTTACTGGATGGCCATTGACTTTGTAAACTGGTCAATCATATCGAGTACTCTCCATTTAACTCGCCAAATAGACCGAATTATTCAGTACGCACCAGTTTCCCCCCTTACAGGTGTCCGGTGCGAGGCTTGGCTAGTTATGGAGAGGCCCATTAGGGCAGTACCGGGACAATACCGACTCGCCACCCGCACGCCTGGCCGCTGGTCACAATACGAGCGGGGACGGACGAGCGATTATTATTGTCACCGGGAGACCCTTCAGATGTAATGAAGGAGAAAACTGGACAATAATTGTATTGTTATGAATGATAAATTATGCCTAGACAAGCAACGGCTTATCAACATAGCCGCTGATATGGAATTGTTAATTTGAATTTAAAAGTTTCTAAGGAATCTTACAAACATGCATCCCAAATCAGCTGGCGCTAGAGTACTTGAGCCGAAAGAACCAAGGCAGAATTTCAGCCAAACACGCGGACTAACTGACCTTAAGTGCCTACAAAGATTGTATTTTTCGTTGACACCGTAGCAGCGGCTGGCGACTATAACGTTAATGCTGACCGGTTAAAGGTGCATATTCACGCCAAAATTCCTGAAAATAAATTGTTAAAATAGTTTACTTTTAGATGCTTAAATTGTGTGCCTAGAGGTAAAGAAACAAAATACATCTTAACATATGATGATTTCATTACGTATGAATTAATATACATTTTTAAGTTGTGAATTTGAATTAGGAGACCGTCCTTCTATTTCAATTTCATAACCAAAAATACGAAATTTATTTAGACGGATTGAAATCATTATATGTTAAGATTTATTTTGTTTCATTCCATCGAAGCACATAATTTAAGCACATAAAAGTATACAATTTTAACAATTTTATTTTCAAGCATTTTGGTGTGAATATGCACCTTTAATGAATTTTTCCATAAAATTCAAAAATTATTATTATTATTATTCAAATTAATTATTTTTTGTTACGTTGTAAAGAATTTATCGTTTTCCGGATTTATTTGATTTTTCGGATTTTCTAGATTTAGCAGATCTGGGCCCATGTTCCCGAAGCTATCGTTAGCTAGCGATATCGTTACACCCATTGCTTTAGTATGGTGTAACGATATCTCTAACCTAACGAGAGTTTCGGGAACATGGGCCCTGGACCAAAGTTGTGAAATCGCGGTATACTCTCACACAATTTCTTGCATTAAAATTTAAGCCAAATCGGACCAGCAGTTTCTTAGATTGATCGAGAATTCATGAATAAATTTCCTCACTCAATCATATGATGTCATAATCAACCATGCGACGTGTATGCTGACGTCATAATCATCATGAATGATTCGATCAAGCCCATTTTTAACGCTTAATAGTCCGACACGTTGTAAGAATTGTATGTTTTTGCTATTTAAGAAACATGCTGTTGAATATAGCTTACCTGTATAGTTTTCTGGAAATTGATAGTCAGGGACTTCGGAGATCGATCGATCTCAACATGAGTGAGATGTGGGTGGAGCTTAACTAATGATGGGCGGGGCATAGCTAAAACCGGAAAGTCACATTGTACCCGTTTTGTCCGTAATCCTCATTCACGGTAAGATCCTTTATTAAATCAAAATCTGCGCCAAATCCAACCAGTATTAAATATAGATACAGCCCGGACACATAGACACGCAGAAAGAAACATACTCGGATGTAAAACCCTTTTCCGTTTATACGAGGCGGCGGTACATATCAACAACGTTTAAAGGTACATATTCACACCAAATTGCTTCAAAATAAAATTGTTAAAATTATATTCTTTTAGAGGCTTAAATTGTGTGTCTAGATGTAAGCAAAGGAAAAAACCCTTAATAGATGATGATTTCATTATGAATAAATTAATATTTTCTTAAGATGCGAAATTGAAATAGAGACGCGAGTCCCTAATTCAACTTCACACTAAAACAAATTATATTGATTTCTACGGAACGAAACCATTATATGTTAAGATTTATTTCGTTTCTTTACATATAGGTACACAACACAAGCCTCGAAAAGTATACAATTGTAACAATTTTATTTTCAAGAATTTTGTGTGAATATGCACCTTTAATAAGTATCATAATAAGAGAGATTTAACCGACTTCAAGATTATATTTAGGCCTAGATACCAGCGAAGATAGTTACAGTTACGTAGGATTTCCAGACTTGGGTCGAGAGCAGGATTTGAAAAACACATCGTAGCGATCTATAAAAATTTCCAAAACCGCTGATACAATTTGGCTTAAACTGTAATGCAAGAGAGGCTGTTGGATTCTACAACTTTGGCATTGCTCTAAAAAGGTCTCCGAAAAAGAAAATCGTGAAAATCCGAAAACCTGACAAAAACGAAAATGCACAATTCTGCAATCTTTGCTTGTTCTTGTAATTTATTAAAATAGACATCCATCTTTCTAAACAAACCATGATCACGTAGGTTACTGGGCCGGAACTGGACCAATACCGGGCCTTATTGGTCCGGTACTGGTTCGGTACCGGCCCAGTAACCTGTGTTATCAGAGCAAACTACTTTCTATCGTGGATACGTTAAGAGAAGCTGGCCATCCGCATATATCTGGTCAAGATTCTTATCTATAGAAAATTCCTGTTTGTGACGATGTCCTGTAGCTGGGTGATTCATTCGCTTTAGAATCTGTCATTTTGCCACATGCCGTATATTTGTTATTACCCACGCCCGGTAAGGGGAAGAGGATATTATATTCGGATCTTTCTGTGTGTCCGTCTGTCCGTCCTTCCCACGGTGTATCTTAAAAGTACTGATCTGATTGAGCTCAAATTTGAACACAGCGTAGAAACTTGTAGGGCAAGAGGATTTCCAGACAGCTCAACGGTCAGGCCATCCAGGCAAGCGCACCTTCCACGCACTCCCGCACGCACACATACACACATTATGACGTCATACGAGGTCTGAATGATGGATGGATAGTCTGGAAAGATGAATTCTGTCTATACATTATGTGCTATCCGGGTGTGACTCTGTTAGCTATCCTTATGGACAAGGAAAAGAAGAGGGTAGCACATGTATACTTGAAAAATGTTGAGTAGCTCCCACCAGTAGTTGAGTTTCGTCCAGATGTCTGAATGAATTTTGTGAGATGGTAACTAAAGATAACCTCAATTTCCTTGTGGAACCTTATGGCCATAGTTACTGCAGTTTTACTTTTATTAGATGAGATCCGTGGACAATTGTGTGTCTCCGGTAGTAGGCCATTTGATCTATGCATGTACCAACGAAAAATTGCATTCTACTTCCAAGCGTTGCGTAGTCTCTATCAAATAAACATGTAGGGTCAAAATGCAGGCCAATCTTCGTAATGTGAAGATGCCATCTCCATGTGAGTTCGGTTTGTGTGCGTAGAATGGAAGGTTAAAGGTGCATGACAAACCCGCCAAGGCCAGTGGGAATAAAATCTGCCTTCTGCAAGTGTAAAGCAAATTCGAAATGCTTAAAAACTGCCCATGTTATCGATTACCCATGCCGTGCGCCCTTGCCTGTTCATGTTGTGGTGACCTTCACCAAGTCCATCACCCCGATTCTAGTGATGAGGATATCTTTAGTAAGCATTCATCGTTATTTAGAAACATTAAATTGTGTATCTTCTGGCATCCTTAGCACATGACCAACCATGAGCCATCTTTGTTTGGCAACTTTTACAGACAGCGACAACGTGTTACACATCTTGTATAATGCATTATTAGAAAGTATCCAGTCTTTGAGCGGATGTGCTTGCGGTGCCAGGCATCAACTTTGTCTAGAGCTGCCCTTCGTTTATAGTTGTACCGCATCAAAGATACACAGGTTGTGTTGTACGAATGTCGTCTTTTTGTCAAGGGCATCCTTGATCTACGAATCTACAGCTTACAGAAGGACTAGAAAGCTATCTTTTCCATGATGCAGCATGCATCAATGTAAGCAGTCATGCATAGCAGGGAGCCTAGAAGTTTCCTTTACCTCCATGGTTCACCGCCGGGAAGTGGATCAACATTTTATTTAGATTCCTGCTGTGCCGATGGATATATGTGGGTGAACTCTGTTTTGGATTCATTCAGAAAGAGGTTCTCAATTTTTAGTTGCTTGCAGCTATTGGCAGTAGTTTGTCATGGTATTTTTCTCGTCTATAAAGTCCATATCATCGGCATATTTCACCTATGGCTATAGCGGTATACCCAGTATGGACATTGTGTCCCTTGGCGTTGTGGAATTCTCTAGCACAGATTTCAATGCTGCAGTAAGGTAACAGATGAAAAGCACAGGTCCATCTCCAAGTCGGGAGCCGATTGCTGTCGTAAATTCTGCAAACTTCACTCTCTGGACACGTGCTCTCAGCTTAGTGTCTGCAAGTAATAGTCTCACTAATTACAGATCATCTTCGTTGCAATTGGCCTGCAGTATAGTATGCATCTAGGATCTCTGACCATTTAATTGTGTCAAGGGCTCGTGGCATGGCAATGCCTTTTTCGTGGAAATCCTAATGCCTGGACATGACTACCGACACTATCACGTGGTGAGCCCATACAATGTCTGCACAGTTGCCTCCATATTTAAAGCCACATTGACATGATCCATTGAAGTCATCTATATCGTCTCGGATGCGGTATATCTTAACATTGGAAAGGATTTTCCGTATTCTTTCGAGGAGTACAATGGTCCGCAAATTGGCTGACGACTGCAGGTGTTCTTGGGCTAGAGTTACGCGATAAGGTTGCATTGCCGTACAGCATCGATGGGAAGATGGTGCATAAAGGCTGAATTGTATAGATGCTTGATCGGTTTTGAAATATTGTCACTTGCGTATTTGAATAGTTCGTTGCTCATGCCATACTGTCCGGATGTACATCAATCTTTTCAGGGCTTTGAATGCCTTCTCACATTCTGCTTCTTCAAGTGATTTTAATCATGGTCTGAGTCACCTGAAATGAATGCAAGGGCTCAGCATCGTAATCTATACAGGTAATGGGGAGACGATGACACGTCCACGCCAGTATTCTTCACAAGTACCAACTTTGTTGAGAAACTAACGCCATCATGGCTTACGGGATGACATCAGCATCCAGAGGCACTGTTAATATGTCTGAATTTCTTTAAACTAGAAACTGTGTTCGACATCCTCAGGCAACGCTATCTTCCCAGGAGATTACCATCGCCATGTGGAATGTACGTGGTCTGGATAACACATAAAAGAAGCAAACGTTAAGTCCAGACTGTGAACACCATAACATCGACACTGTATGCATTCAAGAGACTAAAGTAGCTACCCACTGAGAGCGGCAACTTCAGATAGGCCACAAGTTAGTTCTCATGAATCAAAAACAGGTCAAATACCATGTTTGCGTTTTGCAATTGGACCACAATTTTTTACCCATGCTCTTACCTTCGGATACATCAGTGATCACGTTGCAATCAACGACCTGGTTATACCACCGCAAAACGTACCACCACGAAGTGCTGTATAGTCAACGCATATGGCCCAACTACTGGAAAGGCCAAAGAGATTCCATCAGTATTATATTCTTTCAATGTAGACGCGAGCTCCGCAATTACTATATCCCAGCCAGATGCCAAATGTTCTTGTGTGGAGATTTCAACTCCAAACTAGGTAAACTCAGTAATGCTGATAGAAATTCGGGACTTGGTTCATGCATGGGATCATATGGGGAGAGCATACGCAATAGCAATGGAGACGCATTGGTGGCATTCTTTAGTTCCAATGGCCGACTTGCTAAAAACATGGCTTTAAATACCCACCGGACAGAATGGACCGGACATAATGCTAATCGTGTAGCCCCAACACGCTCGAAGGCTACAACAGCGGTCTTCAGCGAAATAGCCTTAATACTGTGCAAAACAGAAGCAACGCCCTAGTTCGGGATGCTCGTTCCTATGGATGTGCAGACCTCAATTCTGATCATAAGCCAGTCGTTACGTACACGCCTGAAGATGAACCATTTCTGCCTAATGTACAAACGTCATACAAGGAAATGGGATAGAGTCACTTACAACCTACCAAAGCGAATCAGCAGCACTGATATCTCATACGAAAATACGCTCGGGAGCAGCTCGCTAACATCGGTTTCAGCGTCGATCCAAAAAAAGCCCATACCAAAATACTAAAATGTATGGAATTATCAGCTATATATAAGTATATTGATGGCTCTGTATAGTAGCAAAACTATCAGTAGAGCAGAACTCATTATTCGGCCGCGCAGCTATCAAAGTGGCCAGAGCGAAGACCGCAACAAACTACTAAAGGAATCCAATACCACATTCTGCGCCATACAAGTAGCAGATGAAATCACCGTCACGGATGACTGTCACAAAATGCTCTGAGAGTTACTGACTACGTGCCACCACTCACTGAAGTCAACTCTGAATGACGTTTCATCGGGACTGACCAGGGCAAAGCGGACACAATTCGACAATGGGTCAAGGAACAGTTACTGACCACGATGATGAGCCCTTGCACCCCTTTTCACGTGACGCCAGGCCATTAGCAAACTAACACTAATTCAGCAGAAGCCGAGAAGGCACTGAGATTCTAAAGCTTAAATGGTTAATCCCGGCTCTGTGTGACAGAGACGCCTGTATTTATATTTCAATTTGGTTATTTTGAATTCGGGATTCTTGGAATTCACTGCTCAAATTATATAAATCGATTCCAACTCGCGCCAAACGTGGGCGGAGTTTAAAGAACAATGCACATTGTTATTTAGACATTGTTATTTAGACACTGGCTATGAAGAATATCCCCCTTTTATTGGGAAATTGTGCATGGTAACAATATAGGATCCCATTTTCTCAGTCAATCATATACCGTTATAATCAACTACGTGACATGTCAGATGATGTTTTAATCAATTACGTCATGAATGACGTGGCTAGGTTCGTTACGAATGCTTAATTGATGACGGACTAAGCTTTGTTGTACGATTGTATGTCTTTACTATTTAATAAACATAATGTTGATATTTTGAAATTAATTTGACTGTGTGCTGTTGCTGCCATAGGCACCAACAGCACACTGTCAAATTAGTCTAAAAATATTCAACAGCTTATCTGTAAAGATTTTCTGGAAATTGAGGTTCAGAACACATAGCATTGGTGGAGTTTAGATAGAGATGGGCGTGGCATAGTTAAAACTGGCGTCCTCCATTACCCCAAAATGAACAATGCTGCACATAAACACCGAAATGTGCATTCGTATATCAGTACAATGAAAATATCTCAGTTGATGTGATGCTATCCAGTTGGATGTCAATGATATTCATCTAATCTAGACGTACAACAGTTGAAGTAAACACGAATATGGCACAGCCATTATAAAGATGCCGGCTATAAGGAAATTAAGATTGAAGTCGCATCGAATCTCGAAATTATATGCCTGACTATAGAAGACAGAACCGTTCATTAGTATATCGAGAAATACATGCGTTCGCTTGATAATGTGGATAAAACGTCACTTCTATGTTCTCCGAAGTACCAGACCTCTGACATTGTTTGATTGACATTGCAGCCAGTAGGGATCATTAAGGTCAAGCCACTTCATGTTGGTTACACGACATTACCAGGCCCTATGACATTGGTCATATTCATTTCACCGCCATGTCCCGGATGAGAAACAGAAATGGTTTGCAACAAAAATGTATTTATGAGTATCATAATTTGCCCAGCTTGGCCGCTTTAAACAATCGGATACTTATATAAAGTAAACAATCTCCGGTGTCCACATTTAAAAATCTGAAACCATGGCCTATTGTAGACCATGGGAATACTATCTCTGAAATGTTATTTTAGTGAGGCAGTAACCAATTTGGCCTGTTTGTAAACGACGCAGACCCATCTACCAATTGGTTATTGGCGCGAGAGTTTATAAAAGGCGCATGACCCATCTACCAATTGGTTATTGGCGCGCCCGTTTGTAAACGGCGCACTTCCCATATGGCAATATCAAACTTGAACCAATAGGCAATACATCCGTCCATTTATTAACTCCGTCTTACTCATCATTTCAGCAATCATTTCAGTTGATAACAAAGGGAATTGGCTTAACCATGTGAGTAATCTCATAGCAAACGCTCAACACAAACTCTCCTTACTTAAAGGTCTAAAATATATTCTAGACCATAAATGTCTCGAGATCATGTACAAAACATTTATTAGACCATCATTAGAATATGCAGATGTTGTGTGGGATAATATTCCACAATATCTTGTAATTCGGCTAGAGGATATCCAAAAAGATGCTCTCAGAACGGTATGTGGAATGACACGTAGTGCGAGCACTGAAGACCTGTACTTAGAAACAGGCATCGAAACCTTGTCAAGCAGACGTGAATTTCATAGATTATCTATGCTATTTAAAATTATTAACGGGATGACCTGTGAGGTTCTGGTCAACCATCTTCCCACACTATCCCAAGCAATATCCGTCATCCAAATTTCTTCACTCCATTCCGCTGCCGTACTGAGCTCTTCTATGGATCCTTTTTCCCAGCAACGATCCGCGCCTGGAATATGCTTCCTGTGCCGGTGAGAGATTCTGTCACTCTTCTAGAATTTAAAAGCAAACTCAAGGCTATGTCACCCATACGACAACCCTCTGAGTGGTATTACGTAGGCCCGAGGTTTGCCAACATAATGCTATGCAGGCTCCGAAATGGTTGTAGTTCTTTAAACCGACATCTATTTGACAACTTTCTGTCGGAATCTGCCAGCTGTTCTTGTGGGCACAATGATGAATCTACAAACCACTACCTCTTACATTGTGCCCTTTTTAACGAGCAAAGAGTCATTTTCCAAAATCAGCTTGCCTCGACCGATATTTCTCTTGCTAATCTTACGGCCAACCAGCTTCTATACGGGACTTACACTGCCAACTTGGAAATGAACAAACTGATCTGTAATACGGTATGTCAATACATAATTAACACCAACCGCTTTCAGTAGCTTCCCGTTCGCGAACTTATAGTTTAAGGGGTAAATGGACAGCAGTCCAACACGTACAGGTCGGGGCGAAGGCAGCACCTAGAGCTCACCTCTGCTATTCTTCCATTTGATCTTATTCCTCGCTCTCTCTATCTCTCACCCTCTCTCCCCCCTTTCCCCCTCTCTCTCTATCTCTGTCTTTCTTCCTACTCTCCCCCACCTCACACTCAACATCCACACACTTCTGCACACTAATAGACTACAATTAATTAAACTATTATGATTTGCCGCCATTTTGTTGTAAAAAAGTTTTGAATAATCTGTATGTGTATGGGAGACACGGGCATAAGACTCTAAGTCTTATCGTGCTTCCATCTGAACAAAATAAATCACGTTTAAACCAATCCTTTCAGTTGTTCAGCAACATCTCTCCGTATGCGTGTGTTGCTAATTTGCTTGTTAGTCTGTCAATCCGTCTGTCCATTCATAAACTCATTCATTCAGTCGGTTAATCAATAATTCTGCATGCATAAGAAAAAGAATGAAGGCGTATATGATTGTGTATACATCAGCAAGCACGGAACAATTGAATTGATTCAAGCCGCTGGCTGATTAACCCATTGTTTAATAGCTGTCTGTATAAAAGTGATTAATTACAAGTCTACTAGCGCAAGGATCAAATAAAGTAACTAACATTCAGTAGAAGTGCCGTGTTATTGGACTACATTCATACACACTTTAAATAATGCTCACATTTATTAAAGACATTTTAAATCTTCGCATAGAAAATATCCATTTGCAGAGCAAGAGATTGTTTTAGAAAACGCAACATCACTTATTTATGCACACTTTAAAACGTACTTTCATTCCGACAATGTGCGCGTCACACCTCGTTCAGTGATTGCCAACGCATATCATGCAAAGATTCCGCGAACGACCCCCACCTTGTTTGATAGACGGTGTTTCTTTCAGTAAGACCTATTAAATAAACTACCCCAGTGACTGAAAATTAATCACTGATCTATGAAGGTGGGGCTAAAATTCACAATTCGTTTACAACTATGCGCATTTCCTATTGGCGCAAGTTTTATATTGGCACATGAACAGTGCGCCGTTCACAAACTGGCACGCCGATAACAGATTTGCAAATGGGCCACCGTCCATGCGCCATTTACAAACGGGCGCACCCATAACAAATTGTCATATGGGTCTGCGCCGTTTACAAATGGGCACGTCGATAACAAATTGTCATATGGGCCTGTGCCGTTTACAAACGGGCGCGCCGATAACAAATTGCCATATGGGCCTGTGCCGCTTACAAATGGGCGCGCTGATAACAAATTTGGTATATGGGCCTGCGCCGTTTACAAACGGGCCAAATTGGTTATTGGCGCGTTACACAACCACTTGGATGACTTACTAGATAACAATGTCAGTCATTCTAGTGGTACAATTTTCCATAAAAATTTTTCTCGTTGTCTGCAAATTTTCTATGAAAAATATTAAAATTTTCTTACGCAAGGTTATACCAATTGATAGAGTTATCCACGTAGATAAAACAGATGGTGAAGATGATGGAGTCATCATTTGCTATGACGACACATATCACAGAAACGATTCATCCACAATTATCGAGAGTGCATTATTCAGGACAAACCAATGCTTGAAGAATGGCTAGAATATGAATCACGAATGCTACTGTGCACATTCTAACCTCTCCCAAACTGAGTATGAGTTTCTTGTGGAATCCAAATCCGTAGCCAAGGTGACTGAAGAAGGATTTCTAGGCAAGTAAGGAACCTCTATTCTAGGCGGTCAATGGACCATTCCAGTTTATTCATCCAACATATGACGCCATAATCAACTACGTGATGTGTAGGATGACGTAATAATCGATGACGTCATGGATGATGTGGGTAAGTTCGTCACAAACGCATAATTGTTGACGGGCTAAGCTTTGTTGTACGAATTGTATGACTTTACTATTAGATAAACATGCTGTTGAATATTTTGAAACTAATTTGACCGGGCCTTGTTGCTACCATAGGCAGCAACAGACACCCAGTTAAATTAGCTTCAAAATGTTCACCAGCTCACCTGTATATCGTTTTCTGGAAATTGATAGTCGATGAGATCGATCGATTCCAACACGAGCGGAGTGTGGGTGGAGCTTGGCTAAAAATGGGCGGGGCATTGCTAAAACTGGAAAGGTAAGTTCAGCACAGTTTTATTTAGTTTCCTCCATTGTTGCTATACCTATATGCACTAGGCCACCAAGATATATATTTATGTCATGAAGGGTGCGTATCAGTGGAGAGCTCTGATTTTTCACTCACGGATCTGACGTCATATTTAAAACACGTCTCTTGTTAGCTGACGAAAGTGTACGAATGGTACTTCTTTGATGAATTTAGAATTGTATAAACATATTGTAGAAGATTTTTTTGGAAACTAATTTAACTAGGAGCTGCAGCTGCATATATTATAGCGACACACACCTCAGTTTGCTATTCCTCTAACTTGACACTAACTTGAGCGCTTAGTGACACGAATAGTGGTGTTTTTGCGTGCCTGTAGTGTGCGGATGCGGGGACAGATCGGCCCAGACAAGCCCGCTGTGCGCCATCTCGTAGCTTTCTCTAACAAACACTTCACGCGTTCCCGACCGCTTCCCGTCAAACTCAAAGTACCAGGGCAAAATTAATTATGCCCATTGAAAATCCGACAGGCTTTTGTTACCAAGTTAATACAACAACGGGGAAATATTCGGCAAAGTTTAACGACCGTGGTTCATCTTACTCGGGTAATTTTCACCGACTTTCCAACACCACGGGGTGACGATAAGTTTTGTTGATAAATTAGATACGGGATTAGACGTAGTCGAACGAAGGTTGTTTTGAGTGCCATCAACCCTCTGACAAATAACTCCGTGGTCCGGACGCCGCGCGGTACGGGAGAAATGACGAGCGCTTTCTTCAAATTAATATCTAATGTTTCGTGCAAGAAAATGGAAATTCAAGGGACTACCTACCGAGGAGTAATCTAACATGTGCTATTATCTAATCTGCACTCGCTGAAGATTCGCTCTCAAAACTCGCATGTTTTCTAACAGCAAAGGTATGCAGGAAAAGTACGCAGCAACTCACAACACGACGAATTCCTGTACTGTCGAAGAAATGCCCTTATTAAAAATTATAGCCGAGGCGAGGGGATTCTCGACTTCTTTTAAAATTTTTTAATCCAAATAACTGTTAAGATATTTAATTCCGTAAATCCTAATAAAGCTGTATTAATAAGCACACGGCGGGGTCGACCTCAACCAGGTATAAACTAATATTCTGAAAGATAACAGATTTTTACCCCTTCAGATTTGAAATGAGTCTAAAATTCAAGACATCTATAGAGGAATGATGTCGAGTATTTTCAAACTAATTTTGCTGGGAGCTGTTGCTGACATAGTTAGCAACAGCTCCCGGTCAAATTAGTTTTAATATATTCAACAGCACTTTTCATACATAGAAAAAGATGTTGCTGTTTCGTGTCTGTAAGTGTCAAAGAGTTAACGAACAGTAAATGCAAAATAAACACAGCCGAGGAGAGAATGAAAGTTATTACACGCGTATGTCCACGAATGTGTGGTGATATACATTTTCAAAAGCATGCAACATCCCTAAAAATAATTACATATGCCCCCAGAACTATATCTTCTCTTCTATCCTTACATCCCGACTGTCTTTTACACACATATTCGTGTACAGACGCGTGCGATAACTTTCATTCTCTCTCTGGTGCTGCAAGACGTCAAGCATCTTTAAACAGACTTCTTCATAATAATCTGATGGCAACCACATTTACGTCTATTTTGCTCCATTGGAATAAGCTAAATCCTGATGATTAGATGGATTAAGAGATATGTAAATTAGCACCTTAAAGCGATGCTATTCTCATCTCAAATGTTGTATTGCACCGATAGAATATGGTTTATAGATTCCATATAATTCATATCCTGTCACATTCCCTGATCTGTTTCACAATTATCTGTTTTGTAATATCGAGTAAATGTTGAGCAGTGACCGACACCATTTTGTCTCCTCAAGCTATTGTGTGTGATGTCATGTAAGCTCCAATGCATCACATTCTTTATTATGCAATGCTCATCCCATTGAATATTTTGAAACCAATTTGACTGGAAGTTGTTGCTGCCTATGGCAGCAACAACTTCCAATCAAATTTGTTTCAAAATATTCAACAGCTTACCTGTAGGATTGATTTTATACCACGTTGCCAAACTATATCTGGAGCCTTTATGTAGCGTATATACCGAGACGGACACACTAGGGTTTTTCTGATTGGTTGAAAAGTAAATCATGACAGCCGCCATAGGGTGTAGAAATGTACCAACATTTAACTACTAAATCCTGAATATCTTTCCTTAGCGGCGTGATAAAAGGCTTAAAATTACCTAGATAGTTTATGACCGGCGTGTTAGATCGCCTGAATAGATATCAAGAGATGGGATTAGTTATCCGTTAAACGTTTCCAGAATGCTCTTGGCCTACTGATAAATATAGCATTATTTATAGAATAAATGTTATAAGAAAGTCGATATACTAAAAAGGTCTACATATGCCACAAGGCGGTTCTAGTTAGCTTGATAGAAACGTGAATATGAGAGAAAAGACTAAACGCATAAGCAGTGAGTTGTTGAATTTCACATTCACATCTCTTGTTATATAATGCAGATTCTAAATCATCTCCTTTGGTTCATCGTGTCTACAACTAAATCCCGCATTCTCATGAATCCCTGTGTGAAACGATTTAGCACCATGTTGTATAAATGTCTTATAACACCGAGAGCAAAATTTACCTTTCCAATTTATCCATCCATCAAATGATATCATATGACGTCATGATGAACTATGTGACGTGTGGGATGACGTCATAATCATTACGTCATGGATGACCCGATTTAGTCCGTCTAAAACGTTTAATCGTCCGTCAGGCTGTATGAATTGTATGTATTTACGATTTAATAAACATGCTGTTGAATATATTAAACTAATTTGCCTGGGCGCTGTTGCTGCCATAGGCACCAAAAGCGGCTAGTCAAATTAGTTTCAAAACATTCAACAGCTTACTTGTATAGTTTTCTGGAAATTGATATTCAGGGGCCTCAGGGATCGATCGATCACAACACGAGTGAGGTGTGGGTGGAGGTTAGCTAGAGATGGGCGGGGCATAGCTAAAACTGGAAAGGTCCCTTGATGACTCTGATGTTCGAGTCATTCTATGACACACTAAATTATATTGAGATATGAATGCCCTATTACACACATCGGAGAAGTAAATCCAGTTTTATTTTCACGTGTCCTGGCGTGCCTTGTGTAAGCTTTTGGATCTAGAATGTACTATTAGGCAGAGGGCAGGAATAAGGGATTTCCTATTTACCGGTCCTTGTTTGACAAAATAATGGACCTTTCCATGTTTAGCTATGCCCCGCCCATCACTAGCTAAGATCCACCCACACCTCGCCGTGTTTGGATTGATCGATCCCCGAACGCCCTAGCTATCAATTTCCTGAAAACTATACAGGGAAGCTGTTGAATATTTTGTAACTAATTAGACTGGGTGCTGTTGCTGCCATAGACAACAGCGCCCAGTCAAATTAGTTTCAAAATATTCAACAGAATATTTATTAAATTTAGTAAAAGCAAACAATTTGTACAACAGCCCATATACCGTCATCAAATATGCGTTCGTGACGTACTTATCGACGTCATTCATGACGTCATTCATTATGATGTCATTGTACACACCACGCAGTTCATTATGACGTCATATGATGGGTGGGTACTCTGGAAAGGTGAATTGCGTTGGCATGTGTCTGTATTCTTACACGCAATTGAGGAATAATATATCATATTTTACAAACATTTTCATGTGAGACGCAGCGCAAAAGTAGATGATTGTATAAATGTCGTATTGCACCGAGACACCACTATCAGACATCCCATGGTATAGAGCGTACAGAGTTTGTATGATGATCACGATGAGTGACTGTGTTCTTCAGCTGAAGAAGTGAAAACTTCTTTCAGCTGCAATCAACCTTCTCACCGTGTCTTTTCCACCGCGAGCGTTCCAAGCTCCATTAGGATCTTTCTCGTCTTTAGTTGTCCTAGATTATGTACTTTGAGAGCTGATCGGAAAACACGTAGGAAGTTGATGTTGTGGTAGCCCTTGCGTGCCCAATTCACCTTTCCAGAGTATCCATCCATCATCAGACCTCGTATGACGTCATAATCAGCTCAGCGCGTTATGATGACGTCATAATCATTACGTCACAAAGGGTTCCATATAGACCGTCACCAAATCTCAAATGGTCCGACACGTTGTATGAATTGTATGTATCTGTAATTCTTTGCTATTTAATAAACATGCTGTTGAATATTTTGAAACTAATTTGACTGGGCGCTGTTGCAACACATTATTAAATTAGATATCGGCGCGTCCATTGATAATCGGGGCAGGAAGCGATATAGAGTTTGATATCGGAGCTGCCAATGGTCAATGGCGCAGGGGACCAATATCACTTGCTATATTTGCGCCGATATAAAACAGTATGATTTTACACAAATTTCTGATTACCTGCTTGTACCGAGCCTTATTAATTGTCAAGTTCACTTTTTATTCGCTCAGGCCTTACAAAGGCAATATGTATAGAGGTTTACTCAGGTGTTATATACGGTTGTATCGGCTCCATAGGTATGAGGATATCAAAGAGAAGTGAAATGAAAGGAAACTATTGACGGACACAATAAATAGAACACGATAATTCATAAAACTTACTTCTGTAATATTACATTAAAAAGAACACTGAATCAACCGGCACAATATATCACCTACAGAATAGATTCGACCCTTGCAATAATAATGCAATAAAGCTTGATATTGTTTCAAATTGCCGCAAATATAACACTTGATATTGTTTCAAATTGCCGCAAATATAACACTTGATATTGTTTCAAATTGGCGCAAATATAACACTTGATATTGGTCTCCTACGTCATTGACCAACTGGTGTGTCAATATAGAACTCGATATTTGTTCCTGCGCCGCTGACCAATGGGTGCGCCGATATCGAAGTCGATATTTTGTCCATGCGCTGTTGATCACCGGCACAAAGCGTGTTACATATTTCACTGAAATTTCTTAGTGCTTCATCTGTCAAATGTGTTATACCAACCATGCCCTTTGATTTGTGGACATCATATAGTTGGCATTTGTGGCAGACATTGCGCTGATTGGTTGAGTGAATTTGCTAACACTCATTCTGTCTCATAATACTTCAAATTCACAAAGAAATGGGTTAAGGAAAACATAGAATATGATAATGTGGACAGTAAGAGTATGTTTCATGGACCTGTTGAACTGTTGCTGTTTTGCTGATCCATACATATCAGCTTCCACACCTGCATCATCGATGAATTATCAATCGCTGGAGTATCAATGGCTCTCAAGGCACATTGTTACAATATGGAAATCACATACACGGTAAAGCCAATTTCTTTCTAGAATTCTGGTTTGATCGACTGTAGCATTATACATCTCGTGTAATAGAGGAATCAAGTTTATCGATCAATCGTCTGATGAAATAATCAACAACGTACCGCGTAAGCTGATGACATAATCAATTACGTCATGAGCGACACAATTTAGTCAGGTATAAACGTTTAATAGCCTGTCATGTTGTACGAATTGTATGCCTTTACTATTTAAAGGTACATATTCACAGCAAAATCCCTAAAAATAGGCTTGTCAAAATTTTATACTTTTAGACGCTTAATTGTGGACATAGATGTAATGAAACGAAATAAAGCTTAGCATATGATGATTTCATTACATATAACTTAATATAATGTTTAAAGTTGTGAAATTGAATGAGAGACACGAGTCCCTTAATTACATTGAGCTACGTAAATTAAGCCTCTAAAACTACCCGATTTAAAATTTCTGATTTTCACGCATTTTGCTGTGAATATGTACCTTTAATAACCATTCTGTTGAATATGTTGACAGCAACATCACCCACTCAAATTAGTTTCAAAATATTCAACAGCTGACCTGTAAAGTTTTCTCGAAATTGAGATTCCGAGAGGACAGGACTCAATTGATCCCAGCACGGACAAATCGCCGGTGGGCCTTAGCAAGAGATTAGCGGGGCGTAGCTTAAAGGTACATATTCACAGCAAAATGCTTGAAAATAAAACTGTCAAAATTCTATACCTTTAGAGGCTTAATTTGTGTGCCTAGATGTAATAAAACGAAATAAGGCTTAACATATCATGATTTCATTACATATGAATTAATATAATTTTTTAAGTTGTGAAATTGTATTAGAGACAGGAGTTCCCCATTCAACCGCGCAATTAAAAAAAAAAAAATAAAAAAAAAAAAAAAAATATATATATATATATATATATATATATATATATATATATATATATATATATATATATATATATATATATATATATATATATATATATATATATATATATATATATATATATATATATATATATATATATGCCTCTAACGCTACACAATTTTTAAATTTTTTATTTTCACCCATTTTCTATGATTATGCATCTTTAAAATTAGATTTCTCCGCTTCTCTACATCCAATGTAATGATGACATTCTTGGTTGGTCCAACAATCTCTGCATTCACCTGTTATATGCTGTGCGTGTCTAATAACTGTGACTCGTGTACACCATTGATTTACCATGAGTAGTACTCTGGTAGGATATGAACTATTGTCAGTTAGAGATTGTTATCAGAATTCAAAGAATTGTAAGCTGTCCATGCCATAAGGACCTGGCGATTTTGCTTGCGTACATTTTATATCTGAAAGATGCAACTGTACTGGTTGTGGTGCACTAAATTATTGTTGGGTAGGTAAATCTATACTTCTAAGTGACATGAGGCGTGTTAATTGATAAGATCGATGGACATTTCCAGTTTTAGCGATGCCCCGCCAATCTCTAGCTAAGCTCTACACACGCTTCGCCTGTGTTGGGATCGATCGATCCCTAAAACCTCCTGACTGTCAATTTTCAGAAAACTATGGCAGCAACAGCGCCCAGTCAAATTAGTTTCAAAATATTCAACATAATCATTATTAAATAGTAGACAAACAATTCGTACAACAACGCATAGTCCATCTTCAATTATGCGTCCCTGACGTACTTATCTACATCATACATGACGTCATAATGACGTTATTGATTATGATGTCATTCTACACGTCACGTAGTGAATTATGACGTCATATGACGGACGGATACAGTGGAAAGGTATATGGACAAGTTCAATTGTGTGCATGTCTTCAGTTTGCATGCTTGCTGTACCAGTTGAGCTTTCATGTCTTGTTTATTATGTAGATACACCGACTTTATTAAGTAAATTAGAAAAATTGCAAAAGCGTGCTGCAATAATTATCTTATACGTCCCATATAGAACTCCATCAAAACAATTATGTACCACCATAAAGTGGACGTCGTTAACTCAGAGAATGGCGATAAACACAAATATAATGACGTACAAAGCACTAAACAAACTCACACCTAAATATATTAACAATATGTTTACACCCATGGACGAAGCACATACACTAAATCTGCGATCGAAAACTTATGGGCACTTAAAGCCTTCAAAAATACGAACAGAGACTATGGTAAGAACAGCTATACATACTGTGCAACACAAATGTGGAACTCACTACCTCAAAAGATTACACAATCGACCACGCTTTCATCTTTTAAATCCAACATATGCACTCATCTAAACGTGGGGGTTAAGTAAGCGGCCCAAAATTTGCGCCCCCCCCCCTGGGGGAGGGGGTGGCTGCGAGTCCGTGTGTGCGTGGGAGAACTGAGCGAGAGACCGAGTGAGTGAGTAAATGAGTGAACTAGCGAATCAGCGAGTCATTGGATGGGTGGGTGGATATGTGGATAAGGGTTGTGGAGATGGCGGGAAATGGCAGCCTTCTTTCTCATTACTTCATGATTATGACGAGACATGGTCTCGCTCCTCGTTGTCACTTCGCTTCTGTTTCTTATCGAATCGAGGAGAGAAGACTGGGTATTGGGTGTGAGTGCGAGCATGCGTGCATGTGTGCGCGCAGGTGTGTATGCATGTGCGTGTGCATGATATGTGTGTCACCTAACCATTTGATCACAAAATGAACTGCTACGAAATTTAGTTTGCAACTCTGAATACATCAACACTAATTTGACCGGAAACTGTTGCTGTTGAAAAGTATCAGCACCTTTTGTACGAATTATTGTTAATATATTCAGAAGCTTACCCGTGTGGCTATCTTGTGAATTAAAATACTCTTGGAAACGGATAAGCAAAATAGGAATTAATTCTTTAATTATTGTAGGGTATGCATAAGTGTGTGCACGCGTACGTGCCAGTGTGTTGTTTTGTGAGGCAGAGTGTAAGCTTGTCCGCGTGGTTGAGAGAAACTGTCTATGATTTAGAGTGTATGTGCGAGTTTCAAATAATAATAATAATAATAATAATAATAATAATAATAATAATAATAATAATAATAATAATAATAATTACTGTCATATATCCGAATTTAAACTAATAGTCTGTCAGAATTTCTTTGTGTGTACATAGATGTATAAATTTGTATATATGTTAATGAGGGCCTCTGTTAGATCAGGCCATGCACTTGAAGATTTACCATCAATAAATAACGGTTATTATTATTATTATTATTATTATTATTATTATTATTATTATTATTATTATTATTTCATTGTCCATAGTTTAACAATCGTCAGATTAACATTCGCTAATATCTGAGAGTCAACCATGAAATAGCATCATGAAGACAGTTCTGAAACTCAAGTTGGTAATGATTTACATTGCAGTGTGGATAGTTATGTTGCTGTACAGGTTCTGAGATTCGATGGTTAATAATGCGGTCCTTCACTTCTGTTACTTTGTATTTTTGGAGATATCAAATAGCAACTGTGACCGAGACGGAGAATATTTGTAAATATTATGTTGACAATCCTATCGTGCAAATTGTTCTTACCATCAAGTTGTTTTCTGGCAAGTTCAATATTGTCCACAGCAAAAAATACTAGTCCTTCTCTAACACCCCATGTGGTATGAGGATGCCACCAGAAAGATACATTCAGTGAATTACACCCTGGCCCGTGTTCCTACTCGTAGCATATGACAGCAGTCCACATTCATCCAGTATGCATGACGATAGTTAATAAGAAGCTGAATTATTCCGTAAGTGTGAACCTTTTATCCGACAGTCAGCACACGTAGATTTTCAGTTCTGGAACACGGCAAAATTAAATTTCTACAAGTTTACGCTTGTCTTAAGATTTGACTTCATATATTATTATTTGAAATAATATGCCGGTTACTGGATTGTCGGCAATTACCTCACCCTCGTCAAATGATAAGGCGGTAGATGGACGGTTATTACCCCATGTAAGCAGAGGTTTTTTAGATAGCAGAATAACATCGCTATCATCAATTATGAGTAATCCATAAAATTGCCAGTCGTTCTGTATTGCTTTGAGTGTGTACATTCATATGACTCGTGTATATTCAAAGCTGTTGTCATGTCTTGTTCTTCTGTTCAAATGAACCTTTCCAAGTTTATCCATCCATCATATGACGTCATATGACATCGTAATCGACTAAGTGACGTGTGTGATGTCATTATAATCATGACGTCATGCATGACTCGATATATTCCATCTTTAACGAGTAATAGTCCGACACGTTGCACGAATTGTATGTTTTTACCATTAAAAAAAATTCTGTTGAATATTTTGAAACTAATTTAACTAAGCGCTGTTGCTGCCATATACAGCAACAGCACCCAGTCAAATTAGTTGCAAAATATTTAACAACTTACCTGTATAGTTTTATGGAAATTGATCGTCATGGAATTCAGGTATCGATCGATCCCAACACCAGCGAAGTGTGGGTCGAGCTTAGCTAGAGATGGGTGGGGTATAGATAACACTGGAAAGGTCAATTTGCTCCTTTGGACGACATTCGCTTATATTCTCTGGAATAGCGAGAGAGAATTTGACATAATGGGTATTGGTATGTATTTCTCTGTTACATCATTGTCTTGTATTGTCTTATCAGTACTTTAACATTACTTAACATTACTTCCTCCGCAAACCTAGTTGTATGTGGGTTTTAGCAGCCTCATCCATTAGAATAATGTTATCATCCTTAAGAAGTCCACCCACATGTTAACAAATTAAGTGTCTTTGCTATTTCTCTTTTTGCCAGATTATTGAGTATCTCCGTCTTCTTGGCGGGTATAACGATGTGAATCTTTCAGATAACGCCATCGATGATATTTACACAAAGAACTGGAAATGATCTTGTCAATCTTGGCAAGACAGTGGTAGGCCTAAGGAAACTATGCTTCACTGCTTTTCCTATCCCTATTCTTGGTGCTTTCAACAGCCATTTCCACTTTATCAACCCATCCTATGACGTCATAATCAAATACGCGACGTGTAGAATGACTTTGTAACGAAAGACGTCATCAATGACATCGATAAGTACGTCACGAACGCAGATTTGAAGACGGACTAAGCGTTGTTGTACGAATGGTATGTCTTTACTATTTAATAAATATTCTGTTGAACATTTTGAAACTAATTTGACTGGGCGCTGTTGCTGCCATAGGCAGCAACAGCACCAAGTCAAATTAGTTACAAAATATTCAACGACTTACCTGTATAGTCTTCAGGAAATTGGTAGTACGGGCATTCGGTGATCGATCAATCCCAACACGATGTAGTGTGGGTGGAGCTTAGATAGAGATGGGCGGGCGGGGCATAGCTAAAACTGGAAAGGTCCATTCCGCCATGGTGAACAATATCTGGGTTCGAGTTTAGGCGAAATCTCGCGTACCTGCTCTATGGTAAATCATCTATCCTCGGGTAGATGTACGTGTTTAAATTACATTGACTCTAATAGAAACACGTGACTTACTCGACTTACCCAGCTTCATAGATGTGTGGCCTCGAGTACGTACTAGTGTGGGGGTGGTGGGGGTGGCAGGGGGCCGGGTGGAATCAGGCGATCCCATCATGCTCCCATCACGATCCACTATCATTTTTATTTTTATATTAGTAGCGTCTATATAAATGATTTGGACATGCTCCCAGAGAAACAAGGCATCAAGATCCATGTTTTTTCTTATTAATTGATAATAAACAAACGCTCTGTATGTTGCATTTAACGTCCTCTATAATTTTATATATGTTTTATGCACGCCATTTAAGTAATGGCGGTATCCGATCTGTCGCTCAATTATCTGACGTCATAATCAATTACATCACTAGGCTGCTGACGTCACAATCGTATTGACTCATTATGACTCCTTGGTGAAAATGGAAAAGGCCTGCCAAGTGTACGAATTGTATGGTCAAGGTACCTGTTTCTAACAGGGTTCTATTTCTAACGATTTCTCCTTTTTGCATTCTCCTGCACTCGTTGTTTTGGTGACGTCGTCAAAACATGTCTATTTCAATAGATACATAACTTTTACACAAACTTTGAAAATTTGATCAAAATGTAGCAGAAATAAGTAATTAGTTTACCTACCTTTTTATTTGACGCGTAAAAAACATGTGTTTTCACTATTACTTTTTTGAGGGTCCATAAAATGTTCATAACTGGTAAAGAAATGAAGCAAACTGGTCCAGTGCGCGCATCAGACGACATGTGCAAGTTGCTGTCAAACACGGTGTGTTGATTTCACCAGCATGGCACCAATTCTATTCTACGGATGCGCCGAAGGGTACGTACTAGTGTGTACACTAGCCGTTTAGGCGCTACTCTAGAACCTCGGGTAGCTCCTCTACTATAGGGGCGGAAACTCGGTATGGGAAACACCCACAGTGCCATTTTGCCCCCTCTTTCAGCTCGAATTCAAGTATCTATCCAAGTTTACTTCTCATAGGTAGATAACTCGGATGGTCTAAATGCTCTTTTTTGTCCACACGGAAGAAACTTGGCATGTGAAAGAGAGTTCGACGTAAGGCTGCACGGTATGGCATAATGTCACACCGGTGACAAAGTCAATTTTCAAACCGGTTTGAACCGAACTTCGACGCCAATTTTCCTTCATGTATCTAACACGTGATGCAACTTACGCAGATATGTGTCACACTTGCCATTGCAGTTAGGCTTACGATGTTATGATCAGACCACGGTATCGGTTAGACAAACAAGAACAGCAACAAGCAAAATTCACTGCTTTTACATCTTAGATTACGTAAATACGTGTGTCAAATGTCTATGATACGATGTAACTTGCGGATGTCGGGACTACATCCCGATATACTCTGTGGCAATATCATCTCTCAATATACCAGACTGCGACATGTGCAAGTTGCTGTCAAACTCGGTGTGTTGATTTCACCAGCATAACACCAATTCTATTCTACGGATGCGCCGAAGGGGCATGGGGTGCTATATTGTTTTCAAATCTAGATTGATTTTTTTCCACGCACATGCCCAATCCAAACACAGCCATAGTCTTTACATATGATACAAAATAAAATAATTTTAACGTTTTATGCTATGCATAACAATCCTTATTCTCATTTTAAACACCAGATTTACTACTTTACAAAGCTAGGATACAGAACTTTGATTTTGAAAATGTTGTTGCTGCTGTATTTGTATACCGGATATTACGAAAAAGGGAATCTGACTAGGTCTAGGGTTACTACAATAACTTAAGTTGTTCTATCATTATTTTTGCTGACAACCTCTCCTGTTGTCATATCATAGACAGGGATGTCATATCACCATCTTGTTGCTATAGAAATAACGAATTTACACCCCTGTTAGAAACTGGTACCTAAGTACACATAAACCCTCCGCAAACTGATAGTGGGTATTTACACACATTAAAATTATTTGGAGGAATTAAAAACTTTTATTGTATGTATTATTTCACTGAACACTTGCACTTAACTAGAAATCATTTCTTGACAAAGGCTTTACATTCTTATGCAATCAGTAAAACTGTCTATACCCTGCTAAATACCGGTACTCGGGCCAAATGTCTTTGACGGATTAACAATTTAATAAACATTGAATATTTTGAAATTAATTTGATTGAGAGCTGTTGCTCAAGTCAAATTAGTTTCCAAATATTCAGCCTTGAAATTGGGTTTCTGGTAAGTAAGTGTTCAAAGTATATAAATCGAGTCCAGCACGCATAAATGTAGGCGGAGTTTAGCTAGAAATGGGCGGAGCATAGCTTGAAATTGATCCCTCTATTATGGCATTAGAAGATGAAAGGTCAACAATTTTTGCCGTTGCTTAACTGTTTCACTGCCACCAGACAATGTTGCTGAATATTTTGAGAAAAATTTGACTGAAAGTTCAGTCAAAATGTTTTCAAAATATTTAGCAGATCCAGAGATATAACAACAATATAGTAGTAGTAGTAGTAGTAGTAGTAGTAGTAGTAGTAGTAGTAGTAGTAGTAGTAGTAGTAGTAGTAGTAGTAGTAGCGGAAGCGGCGGCAGTAGCGGCAGCGGCGGCGCCAGCAGCAGCAGCAGCAATAACATCCGCAGTAGAAGCAGCAGCAGCCATTACCTCCCTGACCAACCCGATAAAGGGCCCTCCAACCAATTAGCCCTGAGTATCAAGTAGGCGTAACTAAATAGGCTATGAACAAGTGACAGAATCGCTATGTTTTGAAAACAGCATACAAATTAATGAAATGGATGTTTTTAGTGTCCACTGCAATTTCCTATATGGAGTGTACAAACCAGTCGAGTAATTAGGCCACTGCTTAAAATCTGGTACGTGTGTATCAATTTCCAGAAAACTCTGCAGGTAAGCTGATGAATATTTTGAAACTATGGCAGCAACAGCGCCCAGTCAAAGTAGTTTCAAAATATCCAGCAGCATGTTTATTAAATAGTGAAGACATACGATTCGTACAACAACACTTATAGTCCGTCATCTATTAAGCGGCCGTGGTGATGTTATCTACATCATTCATGAAGTCATTGATTATGACGTCATCCTATACTTCGCGTAGTTGATTATAACGTCATATGATTGATGGATAAACTGGAAATGGGTACGTTAGTGACAGCAATGACTGTATACATGGTCGTGACAGGTGATGTTATGCAGATGCGCCTTACAGTACAGCTAAGAAAAAACCCAACATGTTGAACATAATGGACCTTTCCATTTTCCCATCAATCATGTGACGTCATAATCAAGTACGTGACGTGTGGGATGACGTCATAATAAATGACGTAGATAACTTCGTCGTGAATGCGTAATTGATGACGGACTACTACTATTTAATAAACATTCTGTTGAATATTTTGAAACTAATTTGCCATAGGCAGCAACGGCTTGCCCCTATAGTTGTCTGGAAATTGATAGGCAAAGAGCTCAGGGATCGATCGATCGATCCCAACACGGCCGAAGTGTGGGTGAAGCTTAGCTAGAGATGAGTGTGGTATTAATAAAACTGGATTCCTCCATTGAATTGGAATACATTGCTGCCTAAAATAGCAACGCCCTCCAATACCAGGATGTTCAAAAATATTCAGCAGAACATTTCCTATATCGTGTGCACAATTCTACCCACTAACTTTCTGCTTTTGGTTTTTGAACCATGTTAACTTATTTCTTATTTCTTGGCTGTATTGTACATAGCTGTTGACGTTAGTGCTTAGTCAGTGAGCTTTATGAGCAAGATGTTAGATTTCCAATGAATCAGCGACCTTTTGAACAGCAAGTCCCATAATATCAAGTGCAATGCAATGCAACGCCGTTGACTGAAACCGATTTGAGTGTATGTGATGATGATGATGATGATGGTGATTGTGGTGGTGGTTGTGGTGGTGGTGGTGGTGGTGGTGGTGGTGGTGGTGGTGGTGATGATGATGATGATGATGATGATGATGTTGACGACGACGACGACAACGACGACGACGACGAAGATGGTGATGATGCTAATAGTCAACGATGATGATGATGATGATGATGAGGAGGAGGAGGAGGAGGAGGAGGAGGAGGAGGAGATGGATAGATAGATGACGATGATGATGATGATGATGATGATGATGATGATGATCAATGATGATGCAGATGATGATGATGATGAGGAGGAGGAGGAGGAGGAGGAGGAGGAGGAAGAGGAGGAGGTGAACGACAAGGAGGGGGAGGAGGAGGATGAGGAGGAGGAGGAGGAGGAGGAGGAGAACGACGAGGAGGAGGAGGAGGCAGGGGCGGAGGCAGCAGCGGAGGAGGCAGCGGCGAAGGAGGAGGCGGAAGAAGAGGAGGCGGAGGATGATGATGATGATGATGGATGACGCTGCTGATGCTGCTGCTGATGATGATGATGAAGAAGAAGGAGAAGAAGAATGAGAAGAAGAAGAAGAGCAAGAACAAGAACAAGAACAACAAGAAGGATGATGATGATGATGATGATGATGATGATGATGATGATGGTGGTGATAATTATTTACTGATATATAGCAGTAGATTGCAAACACCATAGCGCTACAAGCAGGCCTTCTTTGGCCAGTGTATTTTATCCTCAGCCAGAGTCCTTAACTCCTTTTGGTTCCTTTTGGTCGTCAGTGTTGTACACACTCATGCTCTTATTAGTTCATCCAAAGGATTCAAGTGGCGTCCTCTATGAGGTTTGGTTAAACAGAATATACTTTTGTTCATACGTGTGGTATAACCGTGTCTCCCAATACAAATACAGGTATAATTCAGGAAATATACCAAGATGGCGGATTGTAAAAAAATTATAAATAACATTTTAACATTCAAGCCGGCCAAAAACCGGTTTCTGTAGTTATCTTGATTATTGTCCATTTGCAGACCAAGAAAATACCGTTCACGACTATTCCCCACTGGAATGACTGGTTCGATAACCGAGCCAATCAAGATTCAAGATCCAAGATTATTTATTTCATGCTTAATATACAATATAGAGACATCACAATTGGGCAGTCCATCAACGGCAGAGCCTATGAGTCGATGGACCCCGTACACAAAACTAAACATTACAATATATAGGGTGATAGTTAATTATACAAACATCTGTGAGTAAACACAGAACACAGGACGGCACAACATCTGTTTGTTGTACCATATTGTCATAATTGTTCTACATGTAGCGTATTCTACATATAAAGAGTCTGTTAGATTCCAACTAGGATTTTTGATTGTAGATACAGGTTTTTTTAATATGGTACATTGGGATGATGAGGTGGGGTGGGTGTGGGTGGGGGGGGGGGTTGCTCAACAAAGTCACGGTGGTATTGGGGTGAGAAGTTGTTGGTAGGTGTGACTTAGATAGATATTTTATAATGGAGTGTCGGCATCTGATATATCAATTGAGAGAGCGGATATCAGATGAAGATTCAAGATGATTGAGATCTGATTGGGTCCATCTGTTTTGGCGCATTTCATTCCAATGGTTAACGCTAAAAGAATTAATGATCCTCTACTGGTCCGCAAATGAACATTTTCTACGAGAAAATTGAAATTATCTTAAACAAATCTGGGGCTGTGTTCTCACTAGAGACCTGTTGGCCGTGTTCTCATACAGTCACTATTTCGGTAAATAACAGGTATATCGGTTAGCGTTCTCAATGAACTGGCTCTTGTACTGGAATAAATAACTCATTTTTTCGAAATTGAATCCCACAAAACCGGCGGGTATCTTCCGATATATCGCTAATGCTTCCCTATGTGAACGCAGCCTATTTCGTCAAAATCTGTCAGGTAGTGTTAACGTCAGCATTTACTAGCACTGTCTGCCAGGTAGCACTACGGTCATCATGTTATAAAGGTGTCCACCAGGTAGCACCGCCGTCTAGTCCGGGACTATCTCCCAGCAGTGTGAATGCAAACCGATATATCAGCTAATGATTCACCTACATAGTACACGAAATAGTTAAACAGGATTAGGCAATGAGAAAGTGGCCTTAATCATGAATAACGCCATAATGATTTATGGCGTTGTTCAGGATTAACACTATGTTGAGAACACAACAAGGGCGTGTTCCCAATGAAGAGTTAATCATGAATAACGCCATATTGAAGCACAGCGTTATTTCTGATTGAGTCTAGTGAGAACACGGCGTAAACGTTGAAGTGTAGGAGGATTGAATAAATGGAATAACAAATTAAAGGAAAACGCATACCATTTTATGACGGTACTAGCTATTCAGATTGATCAATACGCAACATATTATAATCTAGGAGCCTTGTAGATGGCATTTCTATAGTCTGCCATAAATAAATCTCATATATTTGTAAACATCTCGATAAATTCGAACACTTCACATTTTAGTATGCGCCAGAATTATTATTATTATTATTATTATTATTATTATTATTATTATTATTATTATTATTATTATTATTATTATTATTATTATAGGCTCTACAGATGCTATCAGAAATGGATATATAATTTTCGACACATGCCCTTCAGGAGCAGATCGAGTTATTATTCAAGATTCAACAATTCTCCTTAATTAATATAATCACGCTGGGGTGGATGGGTGGATGGACGGACGGACGGACAGATGGGTGCGCGCCCAGGAGGGTGGGTGGGCTGTGGGCAGGCGGACGGAGAAACCGTCTTGCCGTGCTAAAACTGTCTAATGTCATGGTCCTACGCTTTTAGTTGACTTTGAGATTTGACCTCTCGATCTCAAAATCAATGACGTTCTTTGGGACCCCAAAGTAAAGCAGCCACTCAGGTTTGGTCAACATACCTTCAGCACACCTTTACGCGCCATACAGTTTTAACTTTGCATCTACTGACCTTGAGCTCTGACGTTTTTCAACCTAACTTTGGTACACATCTTCAGCAGACGAAAGCACAAGCTCCAACGCAAGCTTGGTGTAGATCCCTTCATATAGAGCGATTTTTTTCGTGCACCTTGCTATAGATTGACGGACGTATATGCAGACGCGTACACGCGTGTGTGCATGTGTGCGTAAAAATGTGCACGCCCACACGCACAGCGGCCACAGCCTAAATAGAGACTTATACAGCTAGTTTGTCTTAACGTAAGTGTTTAATATTTGTGAAAATAGGGCGTGTTTCTATGGGTTTTGAATGTTGAAGGTAGATAACTCCGTAACACGTATGGTCACAATAGTGAATATGAGTTATCTCCACTATTAAATTTTCGCAAGACATTTGGTATAAAAGCATAGTTAGATTATGTCTTACAGGAGACATACCATTGGTGTTATAAGGGTTAATAACGGAATATTAATGTCAAATGTGTTAGAAAACGGCTATTGTATTTTGCCACGCTCTGGCACTCGAAGATGGTAACTCTTTCAACTCTGAAGTGTCCGAAGATCAATTTTAAGATAATTAGCCTAAGATGCTAAACTACTTTTATCATACTGCGATGGTCAATCACATTTCCAAATATCCAACAGATTGGGTGTTATATTGTCAATGATTCTTAAAATAAATAAATAAATAATAAAGGAACGCATTAACGAACGAACGAACGAATGAATGAATGTGACGACACACAGTTTTCTTATAACGATATTGGGCTATTTAAGCTCGATACACACGACATAACAAACTTCATACATCATTGGTGTGCAAAATCCAAAATCGACAAAAAATATCGTTTGTCGAATGTCAGAATTATTAAAATAGTATAAGTCTTCCCGTTTATCGCGATTCTTGAGCTTCAACTAAATTGTCGAGTTCTTCGATCGTCCACGTACATTTGCTATGTGCAGCCATTTTATTACCATATTACGCGTAAATGTCCATCGGTTCAGTTTCAGTTTTCTCTTTTTACACTCACTCAGGCCATCCTTGCGATGGCATATGAGGGAAATTTCTTTGAATTAATACATTACGGCGGTAGTTTGTGTAGAAATATAAAATATACATACATATAATATACAATATTAAAATACAGTCTAGTCTGAGTACGTAGTAGTAGTAGTAGTAGTAGTAGTAGTAGTAGCAGCAGCAGCAGCAGCAGCAGCAGCAGCAGCAGCAGCAGCAGCAGCAGCAGCAGCAGCAGCAGCAGCAGCAGCAGGATGACCATGCCACCCCCACCCCACCCCATACAATTTGCTCCTTGCTGACCACCCTGTATCGAAATGCTACAAGCCTTGATCATTAACCCACATTTGGTCAATGAGCAGTAGTCAGCCCTAAAAATAGTAAATAATGCAATGACTTTGATTGGTCCGCCAGTCAACCTACATACGCTACATTGTTTTTCGGCAGAGGAAAGCATCATGTCTAAGCGAGATATTAGATCATATTTATATTATTATAATCTAGGTGCCAGAGTGCCCTACGTAATAGGCCCTAAATTTAACCACGCTCCATCATGACCAATAATGGGGAGCGACGTAGGAAAGGTGTATACAGTCTGTCTCATAAATTTAGAGGTGGAAATCTAATCTCATGTCTGTTTTCATGAAACTTGGTACACTTGCCACAGTGCCATTGGTGTTGAAGGATATGCAACGAGCCACTGCAAAACTCGGTAAACGCTTTGGTTCTGGTAATAAGAGCCCACGGGAAACACATAAAATAGCAAATGAACGAGCAGCCAACTTTTTGTCTGTAATGGATAATAAAACTAAAGATGTGAAATCACACATTCTTAGTAAACGAGCACAAAATATAGAGCATAACCGTATTGTATTAAACTCTCTGATAGACATAGTTGTTCTGTGTGGACGCCAAAATTTGGCATTACGGGGTCATCGGGATGATGTGAAACATAGAGAAGTATGCCATAACCATGGGAATTTTAATGCTGTCATTGATTTTGCAATTGCCAGTGGAAACACTGTTTTAAAGGATTATCTAGACAATGCACCAAAGAACTGCCATTATGGATCAAATACCATCCAAAATGAGATTAGCGAGGTTCTAAAGGATTACATAAGAGACGAGTTAAGTGCAAAAGTAAAGACACCTAAATACTTTTCAGTTTTTGCTGATGAAAAAGCCGACCGAGCCAATCAAGAGCAGTTGTCTGTATGTTTACGGTACGCCGATTCAGAGTGAAAGGTTCATGAAAGTTTTATCGGTTTCATCAATGTCACAGGACAGACTACAGGTAGTGAACTTGGAGAGTGCATTAAAGAGCCGTTACTAACATGGGTATTGACTTTAACAACTGCCTTGGCCAGACATACGATGGTACCGGAAATATGGCTGGTATCAGAAACGGTGTTGCTGCAATAATAGACAGACGTTCCCAAAAGCAGTTTACACACACTGTGCTAGCCATTGCTTAAAGCTCTGTCTCAGTAAAGCTGCAAGTGATCCCACACTGTGCTAGCCATTGCTTAAAGCTCTGTCTCAGTAAAGCTGCAAGTGATCCCCTCGTACGAAACATAATAGACATTACTGAAGAGATAGTGTTGTTTTACAACTTTTCACCGAAACGAAATTTAAACTTGAAAAAGTGGGTTAATGCCAAACTCCCAAGTTGTTCTACAACTAAACCTTTAGATACATGTACAACACGTTTCATCCAGAGACATGATGCATTGGAAACATTCACTGCACTATATCCTGCAATAGTTGCTTCTATGGAGGAAATGAGCACAACCAATGGATTTAATAAGGGCACGTCATCTGATGCAACATCTTATATCAATGCAGTTACTAGTTAGCAATTTATCATCACAATGGTTATTGTTAAGAACTGTTTGGCTTATACCAAAGGTATCAGTGTGAGTCTTCAGAGTCGTACAGCTGACATCATAAGGGCATACACAAATGTTCAGAATGTAATTAATACAATCTCATCTGTCAGAGAAGATATTGAAAATCGCTTTAATGACTGGTTCACAGAAGCCAACACACTTGCTGATAAGAATGGCACTGAACCGTGTATTCCTCGGCGCTGCGCCCGCCAAACGAAGCGTGCTTATACGCCAGCAGATACAGCAGAGGATTACTACAGACGAACTGTTGCAATTCCTTATCTGGATGACATAATTCCACAACTGCACACGCGATTCAGTACAATAGGCCAAAGTGTTATTAAGTGCATGTATCTCGTGCCAAATATGCTTGACAAATCAGTTGATATAAAGAAATTGGTATCAGATTTCTTGTCATTTTATGAAGAGTTAGACTTGTCTCAGCTTGCAGTTGTTAATGCAGAAATTGATCTCTGGAAGAATTTCTGGAAGGATGTCTTGGAAACAGAAAGGTCTGCCAAACGTAAAAAGTGGAAATTATCATCGCTCGGTTTTTACACATTTCAAGGCTAATATTCAAATAGAGGTGAAAATTTTAAATGGAATATCATGATTTGTGTCATAACCAGTTAGGAGGAAGTAAAATAAACGCACCAATCATATTTACGACCACTCATCATCTGAATACCCCTTTCCAGAGTATCCATGTATCATCCGACCTCGTATGACGTCATAATCAGCTCAGCGCTTGTATGATGACGTCACAATCATTACGTCACAAAGGGTTCCATATAGACCGTCATCAAATCTCAAAGGGTCCGGACACGTTGTATAAATTGTATGTCTTTGTAATTTTTTGCTATTTAATAAACATGCTGTTGAATATTTTGAAACTAATTTAACTGGCCGCTGTTGCTGCCTTAGGCAGCAACAGCAAGCAGTCAGATTAGTTTCAAAATATTCAATAGCTTACCTGTGTAGTTTTTTGGAAATTGATAGTCGGGGTGTTCAGAGATCGATCGATCCCAACACGAGCGAGGTGTGGGTGGAGCTTAGCTAGAGATGGGCGGGACATAGCTAAAACCGGAAAGGTCCATTATCAGCCATATTATCTGCAGAAATACACTTCCGGCATAGATCATCATATAGACATGTTACTATACTGTTAAAACGTATATTTACATTTTTCAAAATTTAATAATCAATGACTTGGGCAATTTAAAACGCATTTCTATGATTCAAATACAATAAAACGTATCTATATTTGACACATACTTTTGGGCCCACATGACGAGTGCTTTATTGTGGGCGGTCCTTTTTAAGAACTGCCACCTTGCAACCCCGAAAGTTCAACAGACTTAAAAACAGACTATGCTCTAAAAAGTCTTTAGTCACCACATTTTTGGTGGTCCAGACATTATCCGTCGTGGACATGTTTATGCACGTTGCACAAAAATCACTTATGCAAAATCTTTAAGAACAAGTACCATCTGCATACAAAGGGTTATAGTTGATTTATATGTGATTTCAAAGTATTAACCATGATTTATACCGTTCTTAATATTGTAAAATCTACACTTCATAATAGGAAATCACTTTCTGACAGGCTTGAGTACAAATGCATGGTTTTGCATTTAAATGCAAATGCAAATGTTCGCAACTTATTCAAAGCCAAGGGCAAATGCAAATGTAAGTGCATTTACAATTGCATTTGAATGTGGGCACACCTCTGGTACTGAAATTTTGGAACAGTGTAAGAGAGTTACATTTCGTTGGCGTGGATCAGATTACTGTACGATGCGAAATGCCGATATGTTTTATCAAAAGACAAAACATCACTAATGATTATGACGTCATTAATCAAATGATGATCCGATATTTTATTGCCATGGAAATGATAAAATAGAGGTCTCTGCGTGGCTAAATGATTTCCATTATGAATACCCTTTCACTCGAAGAAAAGCTTAAAGGACCGATTTGATGTAAATTCCAACTCTTCCTTATCTTGGTTCGACGTATGGAAGAGTGATCTGCATTAGCATTTGAATTTTAACCTATTGATTAAAAAGATGGGTATAATTAAGAGGAACGTAAACAAAGACAGATTTGATAAATAAATATTCATTCATGCTTGCTTTCTTTCTGTGATTTGTTGCACGAATGAAATAATTCTGATAAATGATGTATTATATGGAGATAAATGGTTCTATTGAATCAGGGTTTCAGAATCTGTAACCACTGAATCCCTCTATCGAAGTTATCTTTCGTTGAATATTTTAAAACTAATTTGAACGAAACAAGAACCGTATGCTGACGAAGTCACATCTAGATCGAAACAACCATTATCAATCAATACCGGACTGATCCTGGCTGATCCAATCCCTGTTCTTTCTTTGAGTTTTGATGTTAATCACATCAAATCGATTTTTCGATCCGATGTCACCTATATCAATCCTCAAAGAATATCACAGACGATTTAGTTTACTTCAGAATCATAAATGCACTTAATTAATGGAAGATGAGATCCGGGTACATCATCTATCCATGTTGAAAATGACCCCTATTTGATCTGGTCCATGTAGACCACTATCGACTACCGAATCTTTTAGAACCTAGGATGGATATGGACCATTGGATAATCTCTTGACTTCATAGCAGCATGTATGATTTTAGGATTTATGGTTCTTGGTTCGGAATCTGAATTTGAGACATCAAACTGATTGACGTGATAATAATTACAGCATCAATCAATATAGAATTGAAATATAATAAACCAATAATAGACGACCTGAATGCAGTTTAGTTGTTATAAAAACCCCGATGGAAACAGTCATTTCGTTGTGGCTTGAAGACGAAAGGGTCCCGATGACGAAGACGATCACAATATGAGTTCTGCTATTCTATTGAGGATGGCGGATAGAGCTGGGCGCACCCAGACTTACGCGCGACACAAATAATATAACCGATTGGAATTTATCTTGAGATGCAGGTGGATTTTAAAGGCTGCACATGACGGGCCACGAGCCGCCAGAAGCTAACGTCGTGATTGATCTGCGAATGGCCAGATGGTGGCGATCTGGCCCACAACTACTTTAACCAGGAGCTGCAGACCGGGCTACGAGTAATGGCGACCAGGAGGTGGAGACCTGGCTACGAGTAATAGCGACCAGCAGCTGGTGACCTGGCTACGGATAATGGTACCATGAGCTGGAGACCTGGCTACGGGTAATAGCAACCAGGAGCTGGAGACCTGACTACGGATAATAGTAACCAGGAGCCGGAGACCTGGATACGGATAATGGCGACCAGGAGCTGGAGACCTGACTACGGATAATAGTAACCAGGAGCCGGAGACCTGGATACGGATAATGGCGACCAGGAGTATGAGACGGTTACCGCTGGAAGGATGATATCACATACGGTCGATGATTATGATGGCCCAAAGTCATGAAGTGATTTCTGTATGAAAGCTCATATTGTGATAGATAATGCTCTCCAACTGGCCTAACGTTGTTTTGACCAGAGAAGCGTGAACTCTAAATCTTCTGAAGATTGCCTAGCTGATGATGGGCCTATAAACTGAGATGGCGCTAATACTTATCTATGATTCTGTATGATGACTGCTTATCTGAATGACAAGCATACTTTATTATATAAATCTCAACATTTGAATCTTCATCCTCGCAGCCATGCTGATGTATATGGCTGGCATAGAATTATGTACATGTGAGACGATGGCTGCCTATATCACATATTTCGCTAAGCCGCGACGATCACTCGCGAAGGCCAACAACCGAATGCCTGCCTAGGCAGTGTTCTCAACACACTCATACAATATATTGTGATCCGTCTGGATCACACGGATGTGGTACTACATGTCGTATTGTAACCCCTAACATAATTAATAAAATAATCAACATAGACTCAATACCTATTAGCAAATAATGAAATCTATATTGATTATAACATAATCATATTAACAATTACAATTATCTAATCTTTAAGTGTTATCAAATTACATGAGTGTAAATCTTGATTACGAAAATCCCCTACGCTTTTATACTTGACATATAGTAATTCATTTCATGAAATTGACAAGAAAGCGAACAAGCCTGGATGTTGCGGATGGGATAAGATAACGTGTTTGTATGGAAATACGATTGCTATGTATGATCTGACCATCATATGATAGCAATAGTCGCCACACAGTATGCATCTACTGGGAGTGAGAATGTTTGGAAAAACATTATGTAACTTAATGTTATAGTGGGTTCTAACGTATGAGAAATGATTTAACTAGTTTTCTTTAATAATCAGTGTTGAAAATTAAAATAATCCATTTATTTTAGATTTACAGATTATTAAAGTATGATAAACAGTAGAATATAAACAGTAGAATATAAATAATTGAATAGCACATTATTATTAAACCAGGAATGGCCAAACTGACCAAACAAGGTTTCTGTATTGATATTGAAGAATGTCAATTTGCAGACCAAGAAAAACATATTTTTGAAATGTTATCACTGGAATGACTGGCTCGCTTATCGAACTAGTCATTCCAGTGTAAAATGTAAAAAAATCGTCTTCTCTTTGTCTGCAAATGGAACTATTCGATGAAGGAAATTGAAGGAAATCAAAGATTTCTTTGATTATTTTGAAGGTAATTTCACTGATCGATATTCCGCCCGTGGAAACAACACGTGACAGTCAAATTACTTTCAAAACAATTATCAAATATAATGGTGAACATTTTGAAAGTAATTTGATTGATAACCACTGCTGTTGTGCCTATGGCAGCAACAGGTTGTAATCAAATTACATTCAAAATACAGCTGTGGGCACAAGTTTTCAGTCAAATTTGTTTTTAAAATATTCATCAGCTTATTCAATACCTGAATTAAGACTCTAGCGCTTTAGGATTGAAATGGTTCAATGTGAACTCCTATGGCTGAGATAACACAAGACTGAGTGTGCGTGCGTGCGTGCATGCATGCATGCGTGCTTGCGTGCATGCGAGTCATTTCAGGCATAACTTTAAAAATATCTTCTCTTGTAATGCAAATGGACATAAAAAAAGCCAGTCTTACAAAGGGTTAAGAGATTATTACTTTGAATGGATCTTGACAAAAAAAATATAGCAAGTACTTGAACAGATTGTACAGTTAAAAGTGCTCGCGTGACCACCTGTGTTTTGGGGCCAAAAGATTGTGGTTCTTTAAAACAGATGATCGTATGAATATTATGAATTTTCCTGGAAATCAACATATTGATTAACGCAGCAACAACGTTTAGTCCAATACATTTATTAACCCTCTTGTGCCCAAACCGGCAAGACCAGCCTTTTTCGTAGTCTTTACAAAAGCACAGTTGCAGGTCAAGAGAAGACGGTCACTGAGCCAATGATTTCCAGTGGTCTTGTTAAAGGATCAATACTTTGGACAAGAGAATGGAGGTACACATTCCTGACTATTTATAGGGTGATCATATTTATTATAATCTAGAGAGTCTGGCTGAGAGCTACATGCTAAGAAATTCAGAGTGAAATGTGTCAATAAATCACAGGGAATTGAATTTCTAAGTGCTAGCAACAGAAATGCCATTTTTTTAAATGATTTAACAAATAATTTGGTTGAATGTTTTGAAATTAATTGACTGGGTGCTGTTGCGACTATTTACAGCAGCATAAGCTAGTTTCCAACCAATTTGGAAAGAAATGCACAATGAGAAAGTAGTGCCTTTGAAAAAACTCAAATGCTTTTGAAAACCCAAATGAAAATGAAACCATTTTCATGCAAATACAAATGCAAATACATGAGATTCAAATACAAGTGAAAATGCAAATGCGTCAGAAATGCCATAATTGCATTTAAATGCATTTGCACTTGTGCCCAAGCTTGCCTCCTGAACGCATCTTAAGGTCACTCATCATCTGAATGGACCTTTTCATTTTTAGCTATGCCCCGCCCATCACTAGCTAAGCTCCACACACACACACACACACCTCGCCGTGTTGGGATTTATCGATCCCCGAATGCCCTAGCTACCAATTTCCTGAAAACTATACAGGGAAGCTGGTGAATACTTTGTAACTAATTTGACTGGGTGCTGTTGCTGTCTATGGCAGCAACAGCGCCCAGTCAAATTAGTTTCAAAATATTCAACAGAATATTTACTAAATAGTAAAAGCAAACAATTTGTACAACAACGCATAGACCGTCTTCAAATATGCGTTCGTGGCGTACTTATCGACGTCATTCTTGGCGTCATTCATTATGATGTCATTGTACACATCACGCAGTTCATTATGACGTCATATGAGGCGTGGGTACTCTGGAAAGGTGAATTCTCCTCCGGGTCATTGTCTGTAGTAGTGTTCTGGCATGCGCATTCACATACGTATGCGACTACACACACCAGGCCAGCTTTCTTACAGGCGCATCATCCACTACACACTTTTATGCACTTACACCTTCTAGTCCAGCAATAGTTTAAGGAGCAGACTGTTTGGTCATGGAGTGGGGGACAAGCGCTCCTCCATGGACATTCCATGCATTATCTTCAGGTGAAGCTATCTCCAGTACCGAAATTATTGCATTTTTTCACATCTAGCGCTGATAATTAATTCGTTGGAGATAGAGTTTGTTCTGGCAAGGTTCTTTTGTGAATAGATCACAACACGGGTTCTCTATATAAGATGGCTCTCATCTATACAATGAAATACTTTCCCGCACCAATTGCATCTTGCGAGAGCATACCCGCGTCTTCACCGCCATGGCGTAACTGCTTCAAGGAGTCAATGTTTTTCCGAGCTATTCTCACAATTTTCTTGCTATTTCTAGACAAACTACTTGTTGAGTCACAACATGCGATGGCATGAACGATTGGGAGAACATTGCAAACATCTGGGGCCACGTTCCTGACAGTGGTATGAATTGGTATGAACCAGCGATTGTTTCCGGTTCTTGCGTGAAACCATATCTCATTGATGTTGAGCTGTTCATAATGGTATCAACACAGGGCAGTCACGTCAGTATAAGCAGACGAGACTATGATTCGGGTTTCTTGACTATTGACAGAATCTGAGAAGAATTTAGACTGAATAAATAACCTTGTATCTTCTTTTTCATCGTCTGAAATAGGAGCCACAATCTCTTCACATCCATTCACAGTAATACATACAACAAAGCCACTGGGTGAGCCAACATAGACAATATCATAATTGGAAACATATTCTGGTAGTTGGCTACATCAGTCTGATGTAAGTAAGTTGAGGAGATTTGTTTTTAGAAAGTAACAGGTCAGAAGATTCATTGGTAACCTGGTAGGAATGATGGCTGCTGATTTTTATCTCAGGCACTTTCTCTGAGGCATTTTCCTCTGATCTTTCAGCACTCGTCATAGAATATTAGGAACGACGTGATCTTCATCTGCAAACTTGAATTTGGGGGAGGATCACTTAAGCAATATTGCCACTCAAGTTCCGGAATGATGTCTTATTGCCTGTGGTCATTGTCTGCATGACTGCTAGCGGATAGATCATGTATGCAGACATTGCGTTGCTTGTCTTAAAGGCGACACCTTATAAACTGGAGTCAACTTCTAGTTCCTTTAGAAGCTCGCGTTTCTGTGTTTACCGCAGTGCCTCATCAATGTGAGAAAGTGCTAGTGGTGCTTAAACAATTCCATATCCCATAATTTGATGGAAATAAAAGTCGCATTCTTTTGTCACAACAAGCAGTCTACTGAATATTTGTCTGTCAATGTTGGACCCGTAAGCAGCTTATTGACCTCTGGACACCTTCAATGGTTTGCTCAAATCTGCAAACGTTTTGGTGTTTAATTTTGTGATTGGATCCCATAAATCATTCTGTTTGTTCACTAGTCTGCTGTTCAGAAATGTATACTTCTCCATGTTTGTTCACACTTAGAGTTGATGCTGACAGTGTTTCACATGCTACAGCTTCTATGGCAATGTTTGGCAATGGAAGTCTCTCCCCATCGTATTCAGATGTATCACATGAATCAACAATATTTGTAACCGTTGTCATCATGTTCTGGATAGCACATTCATCTTCCTTATTCTGGATGCATTTAGGTCCTTTGTTGATGTTTGTTAGATAAACACACCACTCATTACTATAATGCACGTGTGGCTATCACCACAGCGTGAACTGCTAGAGTTCATATGTTTCTGGTTTCATGAATGTTTATCATATCTTTACTGCCAACCTTCATTTGAGAATCACGATTTTGTGTTTCCTCAACCGTCATATCAGCCACAACCTCTTTGAGTGAAGACACTCCATGTGATCAGGCGATTACATGGGGTCTGTCCTTATGAAATGCTTTGTACACAACATGGGCTGATTCAGGCAGCATCAAGGAAGGTAAACTGTGCCCCATCTCAAGTAGTTGTGATGATCAGTGGTCAGTCAGAAGTGTGGTCTCCTCCAACACAGGTAAGAAGCATCCACACCATCTCCATGTACTCATCCGAGTACAATACAATACGATAGTAAGTTAGCAGGAGCGGGTCCATGAACATTGGAACCTTGAAGAGCATATCAGCATGATGATGTCGATCTGTCATGTATCAGTTTATAAGCGGGAAAATATGTCACTCATCCAGATCTGTCATGTATCAGTTTAAAAGCGGGATAACACACCCCTGCTCCAGATTTGCCATGTGTCAGTTTAATAGCGGGATAACACACCCCTGCTCCAGATCTGCAATGTGCCATTTAAAACCCGTCTAATAACTTTACTAGAAGCAGAGTAATAACAAAGAAACGGGAACAATTTGTTTCACTTAAATCTTTAAATTAACATAAGCTAAATTGTATATTTGTATGTAGCAGAGCAGAGCTCATGGATCTGGCTTTTCCTGCTATGGCTATGCAATTTGTATAATTTTTGCAAAGAACGGGCAGTATGCTAATAATAACAGCTAATGCGATCTCGGAAGACACAATTACTCCTCTAATTACTTTTAATAAATAACAGTTATTACCCTGATAACGCAGCATACTGAGCCGATGCTGGGCTGATACCGGGCCGATACTGAACGTATCGGCAGGAATCGACCCAGCAGCAGCCAAGCAAGCTGCGTTATCTGGGTACACACATGTGTTCAATAATGAGCTAAGTATATATTATCATGCGATTTTATACAGGAAAACTGGATACATCATTCACTGTGCGAGGCCTTGTAAGTGACAAACGTAAGAATAACGTCTGATTAAAATGGTATTATCAAGAACATTTAATTGAGCACTTGGTGAGATGTATAATTTCTAATCTTAAGATCTATATTTATCGATACTTTTATTTTAACGTATGAATTTGCGAAAATCTTACGTGCTAGCTCACAGAGTTGCCTTTACATGCTTATTTCAATAATTACAATCTAAATTACTTAGAAATATTTTTATTTTGTATTTTCGATATGACTTTATATTGCTTTCTTATGCCATTACGGCTAATCAGCCCAGTACAACTTATAGTTTAAAGGTGCATATTCACACCAGAAAACTTGAAAATAAAACAGTTAAAATTGTATACTTTTAGAGGCTTACATTGTGTACCTCAATGCAATGAAGCGAGATAAATCTTAACATATGACGATTTCATTCCATACAACTTATTAAAATAATTTTACTCGCGAAATTGAATTAGGGACTCGTGGATCTAATTCAATTTCATAGCTTAAAACATTATATTAATTTATGCGTAATGGAATCACCATATGCTACGATTTATTCCGTTTCATTACATCTAGACCCACAATAGGCCTCTAAATAGGCCTCCACGATATACAGATATTATATCGAATACCGATACCATAGTAATACCGATATGATTTTGCTGATACCGAAATATCGAGATATAAGACACAACCGGTATAACTTTTGTTAGGCAGGTAATCCGCTGTTAGATAACACGCAGAGAAAAATTTGTCTAACATATGAGCAGTTCAGAAAGATTGCAAAACATTTTTCCGACGAACGAAAATTGGTACCGTAAAACGCTCATTAGTAGCCGCGGCTTCTAATAGGACAAGGGCTGTACATTCTTTAAATCCAAGCTTCTGAGAAAGGGTGGCGACTTCTATTAGGTATATTTCACGAAAAAATTGAAAACAAATGATACAAAAAAATAACACGAAACTAGAACACATTCTAAAATCTTTATGGTAGAAGTTCTTACCATCTTACGCCTAATGCTTAATGCATACCTTATATCCATCATCGCGGGAGTGAAATTATTAATTAGGACCGCATAAATATTGCTTATATTTTAATAAACATTGTTTATTTCATCAACATTAATCCAAAGTTTGACATAAAATGGCGTCGCGAAAAAATAGAAATGACGTCATGTATTAGGCTATAGGACGAGTATGTATGTATGCGTATGTACGTATTTCTATAGCGCCGATTCCGAAATTAATCGCTCAAGGGCGCTTTACAACATTAAAATTTTAAGAAAAAAGATGCGTTTTTAGAAGAGACTTAAAAGGTTCAAGTTTATCACAGTTCCGAATGTGTGCCGGGAGGTTGTTCCAGAGTTTTGGGCCAACTTTTGAAAAGGCTCGTTGTCCAGCCATTAAATTACCGGGTGGAACTACACACAACAGTTGCTCGCTTGATCGCAGGGATCTTGGTGCTATTCTCTTCGTTATCAACGAACAGAGGTATAGTGGTGCAAGTCCATGCAGGCATTTAAAGACTAGAAGTGCAATTTTGTAGTTGATTCGCTCTTTAACGGGTAGCCAGTGAAGCTGTTTAAGTACAGGGGTTATGTGGTCATGACGGTGAGAATGTGTTACTAGTTTAGCTGCTACGTTTTGTGCTCTCTGAAGTCTGTGTAGTTGTTCGTTGGTGATGACAGCTAGCAGTGAGTTGCCATAATCTAGTTTAGATGTGATGGTGGTATGGACAAGTGACCTAATTGCATCCCCGCTAAGTAATTTCCGTATTCTATTAATGTCTCTAAAGTTCCGAAATAGTGATTGACAAACTGATGTTATGTGCTTGTCCATTGACATCGCATCATTGAAGATTACCCCGATGTTGCGAGCATTAGAATTAAATTTGATGTTATTCTGTCCAATTTGAAGTTGCTCGATGTCAATTTTTTACCTGAGTTGACGTGACGAAATTAGCAGGATTTCAGTCTTATTGTCGTTGAGCTGTAGGAGATTGTTGAGCGTCCAGAGCTTCACCTCGCGAATGCTATGTTCTAAGATCTCACGAGCGTTTGTTTGATTGCTATGATGGAAGGCCAAATACAATTGGGTATCATCAGCATATAGATGATAATCAATTTCCTGACTTCGTAATAAGCAACCGAGAGGTGCTGTGTAGATCGTAAAAAGCAGAGGGCCCAACACCGATATCTGTGGCACGCCAGACAATAGTTCACGATAAGATGATTTGTTGTCTTTTACGATGATAGTCTGATAGCGACCAGTGAGTATAGGTTGATACCCGAGTAGTGCGAAGAGAATAATAGTAGTACTCGGTTAGAGACTTGCACACTCCGCATATAGGATGGGAGCTTCGAGTAGCTACGAGAGTGGCGGCATACACTCGTCCTAAAACTGGTTAATAGGGCGATTAATACTCGGTAGAATGTAATGTAACCAAGTCGGTCGGGACAAAATCGCCCAAGTGAACAAAAATCTCGCCAGTAAATATACTGCCGAATACATTTACTGATTAGGTAATAGTGGATTTATTGCTGAAATTGTTTTAAAAACATTATCTTCTCTATATATATTTATTATTAATTTGCGATAATGGAATTTGCGACATTGCAAAATCTGTTTTTATTTCTCTTTATTTAGGTCTCCTTCTAGTCCAGATAAAGTTCAGTGGAATGCCTCCAATCGCCAAAGAGCTTTCATTTGGTCGTCCAACTTAAGAAGGGATCTAACTTCATTTTATTTCCTAGATTGTTTTGGGTCATCTTATGTTGGTTTACGATAGTACATGTCCAATGACTTGTCAGTTTGAGTTTTATTTCATCATTTAAGAATCATACACGTAAGATTTACAAATATTACATAGAATACAATTACTACACACAATATAGCCCACAATATTGGTTATTGCAACACGGCAGGCAAGAGGAAAGAGCGGTTTCCCTTTGATGATATCGCATTTTTGGGCTGAATTGTATATCAGAGAGGCCGCTCTGACCCAGAATTCTGAGCCCAAAAATTTGATAAAAGTGTATACTAATGCATAACACGCACGCACGCACGCACGCACGCACGCACGCACGCACGCACGCACGCACGCACGCACGCACGCACGCACGCACGCACGCACGCACACACACACACACACACGGCCCCCCCCCACACACACAAACACTCACACACACACCCTACCCCTTCTGGCCTTGAGCAAAATGAACAAAAGACTGCGCAATATAGACACGCAATTATGGTATACATCAATGCAAATAGCCAGGAAAATTAGTAAAACGTATTGTAGATATCGGATTGTCTTATGGGAAGTCATGACCCCGGTAGACGTCTTATATTTGCAAGTAAGACCTCAGTGAAATTCTCATATTTGAAAATACCAGGGAATAGTAGCAGTAGCAATTAGAGAAGCAGTAGGATGCACTGGTTGACTTTGACCAGTGCTAGTAGTGATACAGTTTCGCGGAAATAGGATAAGTTTCGCAGAAATAGAACAGGAACCAGATTGAAACTATAGTAGTATATTCATCATGGTAAGTTAGAAAATAGAATAGATTGGAATAAGACCGACGGTTCTGAGTTGATGGTGTCTGTCAATAGTTGAAGATAAAAGTGGTTGCTGTGGGATCGGCATACACTTTTATGAAATTCAGCAGTCATTTAGGCCGTTAGTTTAGTAAATAATAGAGTGAGAAGAATAGATACGAAATGATGGGAATCGAGAGAATTATAGGAAACAGACTGACATGTAGTTGTTGACGGTCGGCATTCCGACTCCCTTAAGCAAGTACAACAACACCAGCTGGCAATGAGATCATACAGCTCATGTGCTTATTAACGTTCGTTTCCTACAGGCTTATCCACGATAGGCAAGGGACAGGACAGAGGCCTGGTAGCGTCCTGTAGGAATTAATAACACAATCGAAATTTGTATATCAACTATATGTCTATCAAAGGGAGGCATGCAACAACAACACATTCCGTAATGTTGTTGGTTAGCTGACAGATCGCATCAAATCAGAACCAGCCAACACCGCTTTGACCCTGTTTTAAGTTAGCTCCATGGAAGAGAAGCCCAGAGTTTGATTGGTCGAGATGACGTCATAATCAATGAGCATCGAGTCAAACTCTGTGGCAGAGAAACAAAAAGAACTGAGTTTCAGAGTGAAATCGAGATTTAGGCGAACAGGGATTGGTCAGAACGACCAACAGGAATAGGTACGAACTTCTAGGAAGAGATAAGCAGATGTTGATTGGGGGACAAGAGTGTGTGAACCAATCAAGCTGTGGTTATAGCTACCTAGAAGGATGAAAGAAACAGAAACTATGTATTACGATATATATAGATCTATATATCGTAATATGTATAGAAATTAGGAAAATGTAATTTGTATATAATAGGCACTTGGTCTATTGAATCTTTAATCTTTTACCATCAGTGATTCGAGTAGGTATCCGTCTACCTCTGTGAGTTCGCGGCGAAATATAAGCAGTAGTTTAGAATAGCAGTTGCTAGAAATCGTGTAAATTATTCTTAAAATATATACAGTTTAGCCTTTTATCTTCGGCAGCAAAAGTCGAATTTGTTATAAGTATATAGTAGTAATAAATAGCCATCATAATATAAGTAGCGAGTTGAAGTTGTATTTTACTCCAGAAGCACGAAACATCATCGTGCCTTACCTGAATCATTCTGATAAATCAGATAGGCCCGTATTGCTAACAAAATATCTTCACAAAATCGGAAGAGGCGAGCCAGCAATAAGCACCGCTACAGCGTCGGAAAGATAGATTGTCGCAGCAATCTATTAACCATCATAAGTCTTTCCGTAGTCGTAGTGGTCGTCATAATCCTGTGTAATTGGAGACCGAAAATCTTCAGTGGCGAGCCTGCCAGGATCGGAGTATAATAAACGCAAACTGTAAGTACTAATGGCCCAAGTAGATCGGCCAGCTAATATTGTACTGAAAGACATTGCCGACCGTGTACAGGTATTCGTAGAACTAGCGAAACAATCCGAATCTGCCAAAGTAACTCAGCATAGAGAATACAGTGACGATTCATTGATAAAAATAACAACTGACATTAATTGCCCTGAACAACCCCGACTTCAACGAGTAGTAGTGTGTCTGTACTACCGATAGACATCTATAAAATGGCGTCTCCACGTAGACCCAACGTACCAGCCGACCCAGGACTACCTCCAGTAGAGACACCCCAACGGACTGAATTACGACCAGAAACGGTAGCCGCCATGCAGACTATGGGGACGGCAATGGCCACTACTATTGTGGATAGCAGTAATAGACGAGAGAACGACCGGGTACATCGACAGGAGATTAGAGAAACCATCCAGCGAATTCAACCTTGTGATGGTTTATTACCGGAACAAGTGCGTGCCTTTCTGGAAGACACAAGAAGGGCGTGGGTAGCAAATGCGGGATTATTAGAGGGAGTACCCGCCTACATAGTCACTAGGGCTGCCCGTGGTCAACTGGCACGAGCGGTAGATGATTTCCTGGTGGGGAAAATAAGGGATGAAGTAACGTTTGAAGAGTTGAGGGATTATATTACTTCGAATTTCGTGTCATCCAACGAGCAGGAGAGAATAAAGTATGACCTAGAAGGTGTAAGGCAAAGACGAAATGAAACTATAATAACCTTTAATAGAAGATATCGAGAATTAGCCAACCGAGCGTACCCGATAGAGAATGTGGACAACAGAAGAACAGTGCTCGGTATATATTTGAAAGCAGTAAACGACAAGGGACTAAGTAAAAGGATTGTACGCAAGAGGGCGGGAACGTTGGCACGAGCAATAGAAATCGCGGAAGAAGAGGAGACTTACAACGATCTCCTAAAAGCAATGAGAATAGACGGGAGGTCGGAAGAAAGAATGGAGATCGATGCCTTAGAGCCTGCAGACGAACAAAGCATATGGCAAGTAGTTAATTCATTGAAACGTCAAATCACACAGCAAAACAAGATGATCGAAAAACTATGTGGTATAATTGGCGAGATGAAGGCGGACAGTGAAAAACCGCGACAAAGAAATCAGAGAGAAGTGAAACCAAAGCGACCAACACCACCAGTGCAGAGAGCCGCCCCACACGCACCGCGACAGACGCCCGGGAACAAAAATGCCAATCACATAACGTGTTATAATTGTGGACGAATAGGGCACTATAAGAGTGAGTGTAACCAGCCTGCGCAACCACCACGACAAACTCTGTGGCAGAAGAGAGCGCAGAAGCCACAACAAAGGGGACAAAGACCGCCCCTAACGTGCTTTACCTGTGGTAAAGAGGGCCACATGGCAAGGGACTGTGTTAGCACTCGGGGGTTGTTTACCGAAGGAAGTAACCGACCCAAGACAATTACGTGCTTCCGGTGTGGGAAAGATGGACATTTCCTACGCGATTGTCCCAATGCCGGTCCACCAAGGATGGCCAAGCCACTACCCCAGAGGGCAAGCAAACGTCCCCGATTAGAAGAATGGGACCTGGACATGCAAGTGGATGAAGTCGGAAATGGTGATAGGCAGTCGAGACCAGAGACCACACCGAGGGACTGTTCGCGCAACGTACGACGCGACATAGCAAATCGAATGAGAGACCCCGACGAATACGAGGACAGGGACGGGTTCGTTCTGACGAGTGAGAACACTGACGAGTATGGAAGATATGGTACTGAACGCGATTCGTCTGGGAGAAGGAATTCGTATGCGGAAGTTGTGAGCGGACGAAGGAGTCCGGTAAATGGCGACGGAGGAAACCGTTGGTGAGGACACCGACCGAGCGGTTTCTGATCCGTCTGAGATTAGAAAGAAACGGTCTTGTGAATAAGGGTGAGTACCTGCATGCTTTAGTAGATACGGGTGCTAGCACATCCTTAATTCGTAAGGATATTTGGCGTAGCATGCTAGATGCTAGGCCGCTAAAACGAGCAAGAACGCTTTTAGCAGTAAATGGTGCCCCAATAGAACTTTTGGGCGAAACGCAAATCAAATTTGAAAATGCCCGGCCTATTCCCAGTACGGTAGTGGCGAGTATGAGGCATGAGTGTTTGATTGGAGCGGATGCTTTGCACTTGGGAAATGCAAAGATTGACTATCGGACCAAAGTAGTAGTATGGTTTGGTCAGGTATATCCTTTTAGGTATCCCTATAGAGAACAATTGCGATATGTGAATGCGAGTTGTAAGGAAACGACCGGATATAAAGATATAGACAAAGTTATAGATGACTTTGCAGATATCTTTGATACGGCTCGTCCAAACACTTTAGGCTTGGTCCCCAAAGTGAAATGTACGGTACCAACAGGAGATGCTTATCCTATAAGGCAGAAAGCCTACCGTCTACCGCTAACCAAGCAATATGTGGTCAAGAACCAAGTGAAAGAAATGCTTGATGCGGGCGTCATAAGACCATCGTCATCCCCGTGGGCGTCGCCCATTACTTTAGTTCCTAAGAAGGACGGTGACACCCGGTTTTGTATTGACTATAGGAAATTGAATTCGGTATGCCGTAAGGACAGTTACCCGCTACCGAATATCTCTGATATTTTTGATTCGATGCGAGGCGCGACAATCTTTTCTACTATGGACTTGAAGTCTGGATATTGGCAGATACCAATGGCCAGCCAAGACATAGAGAAGACGGCGTTCGTCTGCAGCGAAGGTTTGTACGAGTGGATTCGTATGCCGTTCGGGTTTTGCAACTCAGGAGCCGTATTTCAAAGGGCGATGAATGACATTTTCCGGGAATTTGTAGGAAAATGGGTGCATGTGTTCGTAGACGATATAGTCGTATATTCACGAAATCCAACGGAACATGCACAGCACTTGCGTAAGGTCATGCGCAAGATTCGAGAGTATAATTTGCAAGTGAAAAAGAAGAAATGTGATTTCGCCAGTAAGTCAGTAGACTTGTTAGGATATCGCATTTCAGCACAAGGTGTAGCTCCTCAGGCTCAGAAGGTCAGGGTCATTAGAGAAATGTCTCCACCCCGAGATGTGGGTGAAGTGAGAAGTTTTCTCGGAGCTACAGGTTATTACCGATCTTGTGTACAAGGCTACGCCGAAATTGCAAAGCCTTTGATAGAATTGACCAAGAAGTATAAACGTTTTGAGTGGGGTAAGGAGGAACAGCAAGCGTTCAAGAAATTGCAGAACTTGCTGTGTAGTGAGACGGTTCTCACATATCCGAATTTAAATGCCCCTTATAAATTATACACTGACGCGTCTAGTTATGCTATTGGTGCTATACTGGTACAAGACGATGATAAGGGTATAGAGCGGGTAATTCAGTATGTGAGCTCTACTCTTAAAGATAGTCAGCTTAATTGGCCCGTAATAGAAAAGGAGGCTTACGCTGTGATCTATGCGTTGAAGAAGCTCCGCCCATATCTATTTGGCGCGCAGTTTACCGTGTACACCGACCACAAACCCCTCAAGAGTTTGTTTGTGGGTGAGGTGAAGAACACGAAGGTGCAGCGCTGGGCAGTTCTGATTGCTGAGTACGGATGTAAGATTGAGTACATCCAGGGATCGAAGAATATTCGAGCGGACATGTTGTCCAGGTTGCGTCGTCCTGTGGAGGTCGCCACGTTAGACACGGGCGATTATGTCATACCCGAGGTGGACGAAGGTGTGTTACCCCACGTCCCTCTGGAGGTGTATGACGTACCCTACGACGAATTACGTACCGAACAGACCAAGGAATACCCGGAGTTGTTCAAGAACACACCGGAGGAGTATATGGTCAAAAACGGTATTTTGTATTCCTTAGTGACACCTTCAGCGTTGGACGCTGAGTACCCCAGAATCGTATTACCTGCCCTGTTCCGTGAGAAAGTGCTCCGGAAGGCTCATGAGAGAGCCGGTCACCAAGGTCTGAAGAAGACCATCGGCATGGTAAGGGATTCTTTTGTATGGACGTCTTTAAGGAAAGATGTGGTTCGTATGCTTGAAACGTGTACGACGTGCCAGGTCAACCGACCCGTCACTACACGACCCCAATACAGTGAGATGCCCATGGCTAATTATCCGAGTCAGATAATTGGTATGGATTTGATCGGTCCACTATTGGAGTCAAGCAGAGGTAATGTGTACATCATGACGATAATTGATCACTGTTCTGCGTGGGCAGAAGCATACCCTATTGCCGCAAAAACATCGCAGAACGTTGAAGACAAGTTTTTCAACGAGTATGTGGCTCGTCATGGTGTCCCTGAGATCCTGATAACGGATCAAGGGAAAGAATTTTGTTCGAATAATCTGGAGGAACGATTTAAGGAACACGGTATCGATCATAGAAGATCGAGTCCATACCATCCGCAAACGAATGGACGTACCGAGAGGTTCAATCGTACGCTCAAGGAGCTAATCCAGAAGGGTGTGAATAATGAATCTCGTGAATGGGAGGACGAACTGGGCGCGGCTTTAACAGCATACCGCAGCTCTCGTCACTCCACGACTGGATATACGCCATTTTATCTGACGTATGGTCGTCGTGCAAGGCTTCCGTTAACCGTCCCACTGGATGCCACGCAGGATCTTGGCGAAAGACTTACCTGTCTTAATAATGCCTTGATGCGCGCTCGTGGAGAAACAGCTAAGTCTCGAGAAGTGCACCGCGAACAAATTAACAAGCGTGCAAACGCTGGTGAATTTAAGGTGGGCGATTCGGTGGTTGTAAAGGCTGAGGAGAGGATGAAATTGACCTCTCGCAGTGACCCCGAGTACGAGATCTTTAAGATCAATGGTCCTGTGGCTCATGTCCGACATCAGAGATCTGGGAAAGTGCGCGTACTTAATATATCCAAGATACGTGTAGTGGACTCAGAAATGTGTTGGGACAAGGTCCGACCACGCCCTATTCGTAACCCTGCTAAGGGAACGAAAGCTAGCCATCACCCTCGAGTGATAGTACCCGAGTCCAAACCTTTGCCGGTAAACGACTCCGATGCGACATCAAGTAAGCGAGCTCGTAGGAAGCGACCAGCTTCTGATGACGAGCCGAGGGTGCGCAAGGGTGGTAAGGGGGTTGATGTAAATATAGATCAACCTCGTACGAGTCAGATTCGAAACCATGAGTCACCAATGGAAACCCAAGTGACTCCTCGTACTGTAATGATGGACACCTCGGAGGATGTACCCGAGCCTGCCAATGAGCCAATGGAAACGCTTCCAGCTCATCCCTACTTTCTGCGCAAGCGCAGTCTCGCTCATGATGTCTACTCAGACCCTAAGAGACTCAGGATTGGCGCGTTTGGCCGTGCTCGATATGATGATTTCATCGGTCGTATCGAAGCAGTTATAAGGCGACGTGGCCAGAGATAATTTTAATCCCTTCATCATCGCTGTACGAGTAGCATAGCATAAGTCTAGCATCATGTATACATTACAGTGGGGTGTGATAGTGATGGTAGTAGGTATAGTACATAGCGTCTGCCGAAAGTCTAGTATTCATAAGTTACCAAATGGTGTTATGATAACCGGTCACCAGGAAATATCATTAATACGGGCGGAATGGACGGTAGTGGTGTCCATAGACCATCCATATTTGCCTACCGAATTTCTTTACCAAATGATAAAAATTCGTGCGCTCGTGGCGGATATCGGTCTAAAGACTTCTTTAAGCACCAATGACATTATAGGACTCCAACGCCGAAGTGATGGCATCAGGAACATTGCCGTAGGTACACAACAAACAATGCAGAAGCGTAATATTAGGCGAAGGAAACGGGGACTATTTAATTTTGTGGGGGACATAGCGTCATCTTTATTCGGAACTGCTACATCCGGCGACATAGAAGCGATCCGGAATGTAGTGAAGGAAGCGATGAGGAATGTAAACAGACTGGTCCATTTCTCTAGCAAGTTGGCGTCACACGTGAAACTTGCTTTTAAGGCAATAGACGCCAATATGGATAGAATTAACGATGTAGCGGATAGTTTAGTAGAGTTAACCGGAAATGTTAGCCGACTGTTCAAGGTACAGGCAACGCGTCAGGCGGAACTGTATGCATTAGTACGTCTCGGAAACCTCATCGATGCAGCCGAGGATGTGGTAACGAGTTACCAGAAAGCTGCTGCCCAATTTCATAGGCAAACGGCCTCACTCGAGCTGGGTAGATTGACGGAGGAGTTATTCAGTCCTAAGGACCTGGCCGAAGTGGCTAAGCAGGTCAGAGTAGGCAACCGTTTAATCCGTCCATACCAATGGTACTACCGAAACGTAGTAACATATCCCCTGTGGAGGGACGACGAAAGACTGCATTATATAGCTACATTACCCTTAATCGACGGAGGACAGTATATAGAGTATGGGCTGCATTCATGGCCCGAACCATTGATCACGAAGGGTTACTATATGCAGGTATTAATAGCTAGAACCAGTATTGGACTTGACACTAAGACGGGTTGGTATTTTACGCCATCTGAGTGCCAAGGGAGTAAGCCACGGGTATGTCACGGGCAATTAAGGGTCGATAAGACCCACGTGCCGTGCATAGTGAGTCTACTCACTAACACCACCGATAGTACCTGCAATATTAGACTGACTGAGTCCAACGAAACGTCTAGTAAAGTATTTGCCCATAAGAAAATAGGCGTGGTTTTGCAAACGTTCGGAGAAACAGTTGAGGTACACTGCGGCGGACGACTGACAGACCGGTGTGTAGTGAAGAACGGTGTGTTTGCTTTGATGTCTAGTGAATGTGATTATAGTGGCAAGGGTTGGCGATTTGAGCCAGTACAGTCTTATAGTAGGACTTACACTCGAGTCAGTCTGGCCATTGATATGCCACGGTTGGATGTGGCCGGGGTACTAAACCAATCAATGATAGTTGAGCAGTTAAGTATGCAAAAATGGGACCATTTACAGAAGTCTAAATACGTGCAGCTAGCACCCTTGTCTGCGGTCGACCCAGCGATGGTCGATGGCATGGGGGTACGGTCGTTTGTGTCGTATTCGACCGGCTCCTTCGTCGTAGTGATAGTAATAGTGGTGATATTATGGAAGTGTGGAATAATTTCGCGCATGTGGATATGGATTAAATGCAAGCCACATGCGGCCCAGAGAAGTGCGCCACGGACTATTCGCCCTCTGGGACCCCGGAGACCTGCAGCCCTACCGGAGCCTGTGAGGATGTCAGCCGGGTCGTCGCCTAATGCTGTAGCCAGGACTGAGATCGACCCGACGGCTGACGACTGGATGGACGTGGCAATTGACAATCCTAACATTCGTACATCATACAAGGATTTATCTTTGTAGCACGAACTTTATTATTGTGCCATGTATTAATTGTAGTAACATGTATTGTGGATGTCATTATGACCATTGGTATGACCTGTAATGATTTAACTGTAGGATTAGGGTTTGTAGCTGGTTATGTATTGTTTAACAATGTATTTTAGTTAAATATGTTTTATCATTATTATAGATTTTCACTATTGCGGTGTTAACGGAGGACTCCGTTAGCTTGTGGTCGTCAGTTACGTGTAACCCTAGTATAGTGTGGTTTGGTTGTTGATAGTACACAACGAGTTAATTATCAATGTCTTAAGGCCTTAAGAGATGGTTAATTAACTTCGGTTGAGGGGCATGTGTAGATATCGGATTGTCTTATGGGAAGTCATGACCCCGGTAGACGTCTTATATTTGCAAGTAAGACCTCAGTGAAATTCTCATATTTGAAAATACCAGGGAATAGTAGCAGTAGCAATTAGAGAAGCAGTAGGATGCACTGGTTGACTTTGACCAGTGCTAGTAGTGATACAGTTTCGCGGAAATAGGATAAGTTTCGCAGAAATAGAACAGGAACCAGATTGAAACTATAGTAGTATATTCATCATGGTAAGTTAGAAAATAGAATAGATTGGAATAAGACCGACGGTTCTGAGTTGATGGTGTCTGTCAATAGTTGAAGATAAAAGTGGTTGCTGTGGGATCGGCATACACTTTTATGAAATTCAGCAGTCATTTAGGCCGTTAGTTTAGTAAATAATAGAGTGAGAAGAATAGATACGAAATGATGGGAATCGAGAGAATTATAGGAAACAGACTGACATGTAGTTGTTGACGGTCGGCATTCCGACTCCCTTAAGCAAGTACAACAACACCAGCTGGCAATGAGATCATACAGCTCATGTGCTTATTAACGTTCGTTTCCTACAGGCTTATCCACGATAGGCAAGGGACAGGACAGAGGCCTGGTAGCGTCCTGTAGGAATTAATAACACAATCGAAATTTGTATATCAACTATATGTCTATCAAAGGGAGGCATGCAACAACAACACATTCCGTAATGTTGTTGGTTAGCTGACAGATCGCATCAAATCAGAACCAGCCAACACCGCTTTGACCCTGTTTTAAGTTAGCTCCATGGAAGAGAAGCCCAGAGTTTGATTGGTCGAGATGACGTCATAATCAATGAGCATCGAGTCAAACTCTGTGGCAGAGAAACAAAAAGAACTGAGTTTCAGAGTGAAATCGAGATTTAGGCGAACAGGGATTGGTCAGAACGACCAACAGGAATAGGTACGAACTTCTAGGAAGAGATAAGCAGATGTTGATTGGGGGACAAGAGTGTGTGAACCAATCAAGCTGTGGTTATAGCTACCTAGAAGGATGAAAGAAACAGAAACTATGTATTACGATATATATAGATCTATATATCGTAATATGTATAGAAATTAGGAAAATGTAATTTGTATATAATAGGCACTTGGTCTATTGAATCTTTAATCTTTTACCATCAGTGATTCGAGTAGGTATCCGTCTACCTCTGTGAGTTCGCGGCGAAATATAAGCAGTAGTTTAGAATAGCAGTTGCTAGAAATCGTGTAAATTATTCTTAAAATATATACAGTTTAGCCTTTTATCTTCGGCAGCAAAAGTCGAATTTGTTATAAGTATATAGTAGTAATAAATAGCCATCATAATATAAGTAGCGAGTTGAAGTTGTATTTTACTCCAGAAGCACGAAACATCATCGTGCCTTACCTGAATCATTCTGATAAATCAGATAGGCCCGTATTGCTAACAAAATATCTTCACAAAATCGGAAGAGGCGAGCCAGCAATAAGCACCGCTACAGCGTCGGAAAGATAGATTGTCGCAGCAATCTATTAACCATCATAAGTCTTTCCGTAGTCGTAGTGGTCGTCATAATCCTGTGTAATCGGAGACCGAAAATCTTCAGTATGTTTACATTCATATCCAGCGTATTTGACTCATAACATTGATATTTGTATAATATCAAATATCAACAGCTTTAGCTGTTTGCAGCTCGTGATATCCACGCGAAAATAGTTGTAATTTCGTGGCAAATTCAAATCATTTGTAGGGCCGATTTCGAAGAGTTTCAGCCGTTTTGGGATCTGATTTATTTGAAGACAGTTCAAATTTAGCGGTTAATATCAGGATTCATGTAATTTCTTAGTTTTCTTGTGGAAATTTGTGGCGACTATTTAAGCAGCGCTGATATACGTTGAATATGGAATCATACTACTCATTTTTTCCATCAGAATAATACCGGTATTAAAGGTATACCGGTATCGATACCGATATTCATTTTTTTAATACCGTGAAGCCCTGCCTCTAAATATATATATATGTATAACAATTCTATTCTCAAGCATTCTGCTCCCACGAGCGAGAGAGCGAGAGAGAGAGAGAGAGGTGTTCCCACGAGAGAGAGAGAGAGAGAGAGAGAGAGAGAGAGAGAGAGAGAGAGAGAGAGAGAGAGACGGAAGGTTATATTATAGGTGTCCCTATAGGTGTGTTGGTGACTTGCGAGCTCTTGTGTGATTGCGCGAAAATTCTCTCCCACGTAGCGACTATTTCAAGGTTTCAACCACTCGCACGTACTAGCATCTACTCCTAAGGAAATGGTATCCTAGTGGGAGACAGAATTTAGGGACATCATCCGAATACGGTGGTTCTTTCATTTTCTAACACAGCTTAAATACGCGCATATATGATGCTGCGTTTAAACTTTGTGTAACCTCTAAAAGGCCTATAATTATAATATTATGTCACTGTTTTAGCGAGTTGTATAATTTGTTTATAGTTAGGACTTAGGTTATCCGGGGTTTATATATGCTACACAGTATGCAATTTCCGGACTCCATAATCGTTGTAGCTATTGGACGCCATATTCGTTTAATCTATTGTCTGTATAGAACAGGATTTCTCAAACAAAACCAACCTGCCTGCACGTGCAAATAGACATTTCTCCTCCAGCTCTGAAAGCGTAAGAGCATGCGTAGGGCATACTATTCACGGCAGTACATTCGACGGCCTGCATTTCAATACTGTTCAGTGCAACTGCGTCAATTTCCGGAAGAAATTAGAGAAAGCGTATATATATATATATACACCTGTGCAAAAGTTAAGCACCACCCTATTTTTACGCACATGCGAGGGTATATTCATGTGCTATGAAGAAAGCAATAGCATAAACATTTATGTACCCATCCATCTTAGTGCAAGAGGTAATAATGCAACTAGAGGAATGCTGATTATGATGGTGGGGAAACACTGTATGTTTTTGTTTGAACTTGAAAACGAGGCCTGAATATGGTTACGTTGACACAACTGACAACTATTGCCCTACAGTTGACACACGTGGCTAGATTGTCATTACTGGTGTCTGAAAACGAAGTTTAACATCTGTGCACGAGTTTGAGACTGTCATTATTAATACCGGGTATATCCACCTTGTGCCTGGATGACGGCCTGGACACGACGTCTCATGCTGGTCACCAACCGACTGATACGCCATTGTGGTATTCGTTGCCATTCAAGATGGAGTGCGTCTGTTAATTCCTGTAGGTTCTGCACAGGAGGATCCCTCCTTCTCACCATGTTTCCCAGAATGTCCCAGATATGCTCAATAGGGTTCATGTCAGGGCTCCTTGCTGGCCATGGTAGGGTTTCGATGGCATTCTGGCGGAGGTATTCATGCACAGCTCTAGCACGATGTGGTCGGGCGTTGTCATCCATGAATATAGGGTGGGTTCCAGGTGCATGATTTACAAAATGAGGGACCACAACTCTATCCAGTATGGAATCTTGATATCTTTGTCCATTTAGTGTTCCAGGTACAGTCAACAGATCCAGCTTACAATCAAATGAGATGCACCCCCATATCATAACGGAACCTCCACCAAATGGAACTTCTTCCATGATGTTACGTTGGTCGTACGCCGTGCGTCTGGACCTCCATACACGAGTTCGACCATCTGTGGCATGAAGCAGGAACCGACTTTCATCGGACCAGTGTACCCGTCTCCAGGATCTCATGTTCCAGTGTCTTCTTTCGTTGCACCACCTCAGACGCTCCTCTTTGTGGTGTGCAGTGAGGAGAGGACGTCTGACAGGTCTCCTAGCTTTCATGCCAGCAGCATACAGTCTCCTTTTGACGGTAGACATTGACACTCTATTGCGCGTTTCCCATTGCTGGCTGAGCACTCTTCTGTTGGTGAATGGAGATCTCCTAACAAGGCGTACTAGGGCTCGATCATCACGGGCAGTAGTCTTCTTCGGTCTTCCAGATCTAGGCCTGTCCTTCACCTCGTTAGTTTGCCCATGTTTTACAATCAAACGACTGATTACAGTATGGTTAATGTTCAGCTGTCTGCCAATCTCTCTGCATGACATACCAGTGGTATGCATGCCTATGATTTGCCATTTCACACGATCACTTAACCTTCGTCTTGCCATAGCGGTTCACAATCAAGAGCTAATTCTCTCTGTACAAATAAACCACGGTCATGAACACAAAATTCTTAATCTTGTCGCCTAAATCTGTATGTAATGTTCTACACCTCAAACTGGACTTTTACATAACTGAACACGTGTGCTGTTTCCCGCCACGCACGGACATCAAGCGGCGTGAAGTCATGCATGCATGTGCATTTCGTACTTGGAATTATGTCAGCTAACGCGGGGACAAAAAGTATGGCAGCCTAGTTGTACCATCATGTTTCTACGTTCTATTGTTTTTGCTGGTGCTTAACTTTTTCACAGGTGTATATATATATATATATATATATATATATATATATATATATATATATATATATATATATATATATATATATATATATATATATTTATATATTTTTTTTTTTGGGACAATAATTTGCGTGCAAGCTATTGCTATCAATGACAGCAACAACATCCAGCAAAATTATTGTCAAAATAATTATTAGGTAATGCGATTACTACCTGGTACAGATTTGACAATTTGAATGAAAATTGCTGCTACAGCAGCTTTCAGTCACTATATTCTAAAATAATCATCATCATTTTTAGTCGACTCTCGCTACGGATTGAATAGCAATTTGATTGTAAGTTGTTGGTTTCTAAGGCACCAACAACATTGTAGAATGATTACCCACACACGTGCAATCAGTATATTACTATTTAAGTGAAGTGAGCGTAGGCCTATATACACATTCTTGCGAAGAATATATGCTTAGCAAACGACGTTTATGTTTCGTTGACAAATTTGTGCATTTGTTCGAAATGCATTGGTCGAACAGAAACGTACACACGGGCAGCGAGGCGAAACATTTCCTTGTGTAGGCAAAGCGTATTTTGGCCATATACTCACCCTACTTAGGTAGTAATACTGAGCGCCACGTCGCGTGTATGAAATTGACGCTCAGCATGTCGCGCGGCAAAAAACGGGTAACTACCCTGAAGGCCAGAACATACTTCTGCGAAACAGGCCTACGCGCGTCAAATTTTAACTCACAGCAAACGCATGTCCCACTGCTTTATATGCTTTAAACGCTTTGAAAGCGATCACTGATAATGTCCGTTTCGATTTGCACGCCGGACATTCGCATACCTATTGCGTGATTTATTTATTTAGTTTTATTTCGAGCGTTAACAAGCCACGACGTCAGTTACGAAACGCCTAAGAAGACCATGTTCATTTGGCTTATTAGATGATGAGAAACTGATAGAAACTGTGCGCGGTTATAGAAATTTATATAATACATCCATCCCGGAGCACAACGATTCTGAGAGAACCGATAATTGTTGGGTAGAGATAGCCCAGGTATTGGAAAAGACAGTCAATGCAGTGAAAGGAAGATGGAAAAGTCTTCGAGACACTTTTGCCAAAGAGAGGAAAAAGACAGCGTGGAAAAGTGGCGATGCAGGAAGCAAAGAGACATCTTGGAAATATTTCCGACTAATGTAATTCCTTGTCGACTATATCAAGCATCGCGAAACTGAAAGCAATATACCAAGGTGAAAGTCTGCCTGTCGTTCTTTTTGTCTGTCTGTCAGTTGAGCTGCCTTGCTGTCTGTTTGTCTGTCTATGTGTCTGTCTTGATGTCTGCCTGTCTCTCTGTCTATCGATTGCTCTGTCGATTTGACAGTCGGTCGTTGGAGTGAGGTGTTGCGGTGTGTGAGTGGGGGACAGTGGCGTAACCGGTTTTTAGTGTGTGTGTGTGTGTGTGTGTGTGTGTGTGCGTGCGTGCGTGCGTGCGTGCGTGCGTGCGTGCGTGCGTGCGTGCGTGCGTGCGTGCGTGCGTGCGTGCGTGCGTGCGTGCGTGCGTGCGTGCGTGCGTGCGTGCGTGCGTGCGTGCGTGCGTGCGTGCGTGCGTGCGTGCGTGCGTGCGTGTGTGTGTGGGGGGGGGGGGAGAGGGGGAGAGGGGGAGCCTAATAAAAGTTGCAAATAAAAAGGCGCCAATTAAGGGTGATTTAGGGGTCCTTCCCCAGCCAATTTTGCAACATTGTTACTGTCAGATGACCTCCTGTGCATTATCAACAGTACGTATGAACCATTACTTGGCTTTTAACATAATTAACCCGTTAACACACATATCAACAAAATATGCTTTCTGCAGTGGTCTTGAGAAATGCCCATTTGCAGACGAAGATAAGTCTATTTTTGAAAATTCATCACTGGAATGACCGGTCGAGCCAGTCATTGCAGTGGTAAATTCTCAAGTTAAATTATTATATATTGTACATAATTTAAGCGCCATTTTGGGGGTAAATGAGCTGCTATACCCCTGGCTACGCTACTGCTTGGGGTGGGTGGGGTGGAGAGCGGCTGGGTGGTGGAGTGGCTTGGTTGGTGCATATCAGTTTACAGCACTATCTCATAAACTGCTTGTTCAACCATGCTCACATTTTGACACAATAACAGTGTTGGTTTCCCTAGGGGATTTCCAGAGTTTGATCGTGAACAAGATAATAACCTGGGAAAATCAATCAGGGAAGATTTGTGATCATTGGATATCTCGAAAACTGTGATTAAAAAAAATTAAAACAAGAATATGAATTTACTAACAATTACGATATTACCAATCTGATTTTAATGCGTATAAAACCCAAATAAAACGATGCAAAAAGAAAAATCCAGAAAATGCAAAATAAAAAATAAGCACCCTGTTAGGACCCTGTCACCCTATTGACATTATGTTTACTTCATCGCCAATGATCTCTCTCCATTGCCCGGGTTGTAAACTACCATCTTCTCCAATGTAATCTCCAAAACTAGGTGGAACATAGCGAACTGTCGGCGGGAAATCATCATCGCCACTTCTCATGTAGTTGTGCAGCGCCACAGTCGCTTTCACAATGCCATAAACATTGCCTGGCTTGGCTTCTATTGGCTTAAAGAAGATTCGCCAACGGGATGTCAGAATGCCGAAAGCATTCTCAGATATTCTGCGAGCTCTGCTAAGTCGATAATTAAATATCCGCCGGTCTATTGGTAAGGCGACACCTGAAAAAATATGGTTTGTTAAATTTATGTTTAATGGATTTACGTGCAATGAAACTTGTCGATAACTGTCGCTTTAACTTTCCTACAAGCAAAAAAACCGGATTCTACAGCTGTAGTCTTGAGAAATGTCCGTTTGGTTTAAAATCATGCCATCCTATTATTAAAAGTACCTTGAAGAATACCAATCATTCGGTACCCAAACTATACCGTACAGGTCAAGTCGTATCCTAATTTTGGATAATTTTGAATAACCAGCACCTTTCAATTGGCTATTCCGTACCTATAGACAATCTGCTCGGCTCTGACTCTAAACTGGGCCTTTGACAAATATGTCGAGCCAGCCATTCCAGTGGTAAATTATCCAAAATAATCTCTTGGCATGAAAATGTACATTTTAAGGCCATTGTATTCCTTAACATTATATAACATTAAGGTTATAACATTATATAATTGAAATAATTTTAGTTTCGGGCATGTTTGTGTGAAGATCCAGCTTCAATGCCATGTACAAACCAGTCTATTACATATATGAGCCAAGTTTGACTCTGACTGGCGTCAAGTAATAAAACAAAAAGATAACATATTTCCGAAAATGTTGTTCCCAATCCCAGGATGATTTAAAATAAAGAAATATTAGTTACCCCTCCGGGATGATTGCGGTTTTGAGTGTAGCTTTCGTGACCATCTTGGTCACTTCTTCAGCACTAACTGACGTCACTGCTGAAGAAGTGACCGAGATGGTCACGAAAGCTACACTCAAAACCGCAATCATTCCGGAGAGGTAACTAATATTTCTTTAGTATAAAAAGACAACAGTTTAAATAAGGCTACTGAGTTTTGTTCAATTTATCTAATGGGTGTCATCCTCATGAGGATGTTGGGCTGTTCGATCAGCAACTGCAGCCTGCCACGGATCACTTCCATGGTTGGACAAGAAGTACGTCATGAATCTATCACGAAGATAACACATACGCGTCTTTATAGTTACGGTAATACTTTATTAATATACATCTTACGCTGGGACATTGCCACTGGCTCGTTTGCACAGTTAGCCACAATCCACAGTTTGATATTCAAGTCATGGAGTGGGACCAACTATCCAAAACAACAAGTGACTTTGCCCAACGGCAAACTCCAATTGACTGCCGTCCCATGTTCTATTCGAAACATGTGACGTCAGTCCATGGTCACAAACCTTGGTGACAAACAGTTGCACCTGATCCGTGACAACACGTTCACTATATACAGTACGTATTACTAGATTAACTACAACAATAAAGTATGGACACAATATATTCAACAGTCCTCTTTCGTATAAGCCTGGTGTGTATATAATCCGTAGAGGTGTATGTAGGTCAATGGCGGTGTGTGTCACTGTTGATGTATGCTAGTTCACGTGTGTGCTTGTCTGTGGGCGTGGCTTGTTCATTTATTCATGCATGTGGTGTGACTGTCCTGTGCGCGCGTGCACGGGTCCTCTGTGTGCTCCTTTATGGGCGTGTGTGTATAGCCAGTTCTGTCCTGGATTGTGCTGTGTATATTCCGTATCCTTGTGCGCATGTGGTATATGTCTGTTTATGATTCGTGTGGTCAGTTGTTCGTTCGTGTGCGTGTCTTTGTGCGTGTGCTGAAATGCTCCCGTCCTCTGTACAATACAACCAAGAATCAAAAAACCTTTCAAGTGAATGGAACTCGAGCAAGCCCTTGGCAGAGGCAACATCTCCTCACCAGGCGAGGATGGCCTGAGCTACGACATGCTTCGTAATATGCCAGAGGATGGTAATCAAATGTCACTTAATCTCTACAACCTCGTGTGGAGTTCTGGCAAAATGCCCTCAGTCTTGAAAACTGGGATCGTGGTTCCAATTCCAAGACAAGGGAAGGACAAACCTGACCCAAGATCATACAGAACAATCTCCCTAACGAGCTGTCTATGCAAGGCCATGGAGAAGATGATCAAAACAGTCTAGAACATGAGTTCGAACATAACGGTCTACTCCACCCTTGTATTGACAGAGTGGCTTCAGAAAGGGCAGACGCACCACTGATCATCTAGTCAGATTGACCGAGGCAGCCAAGAAAGCTCTAGACGCGGGAAGAGAAAACATAACAATAGGAGTCTTCCTAGAGATTGAGAAAGCTTTAATATGATGTGGCGAAATGGAGTTCTAAAAAAGCTCTATGACTTTGGTTACCACAGCCGCATCCTATTCTGGATAAGAGGTTTTCTCGATAACAGAAGGATTAGCGTCCGTGTTAATGGACAAGTGTCTAGGGAATAGACATTGGAAAACGTCACCCCGCAGGGTGGCGTAATAAGCCCCCTACTGTTCAATATCATGATGAGTGATCTACCCAAAGACATTGAAAAAGACGATACACTGGGTCCCAACGCAATAGGCGAGTCTATCTTCGCTGATGACACAGCATTGTGGAACAAATATGCGAAGATAGACCGGGCACGAAAGAACATGCAAATAGTTCTTGACATAGTCTCACGGTAGTGCAAAATAAATGGTTTCAAACTGTCTGCGGAAAAAACAGTTCAAATCAATTTGAACTATTAACCCCCTTTGTTTCAACTTAATCTTACAATGATTAAACCTGCAAAATTGCACCTCAATCTTGAGTAATGTACATTTGCAGACCAAGAGAAGACAATTTTTGAAAATTTAGCACTGGAATAACTGGCTCGGTAACCGAGCAAACAAACCAAACAGATTTTCCTGAATATTAACCATTTAGTGATCAAGCTGAACAAAATGTGTGACAACAGAAAGTAATTTTTGTAAATTTCTGTGGCAAATTTACACACATTGTCTTCTCTAAATGGACATTTAGTGAGTAAGAATTCACCTTTCCGGAGTATCCATCCATCGTCTGACTTCGTATGACGTCATAACCAGCTCAGCGCGTGTATGATGACGTCACAATCATTACGTCACAAAGGGTTCGATACGACATGCTTCGTAATATGCCTCGGTTGCCTTAGGCAGCAACAGCACCTAGTCAAATCAGTTTCAAAATATTCAACAGCTTACCTGTGTACTTTTTTTGAAATTAATAGTCAGGGTGTTCAGAAATCGATCGATCTCAACACGAGCGAGGTGTGGGTGGCGCTTGGCTAGAGATGGGCGGGGCATAGGTAAAAATGGAAAGGTCCATTGCAATTTTCTTTACAATGTCTAGCGCTTTAAAGGGTTAATTGATATAGTAAGCATTATGGGTGCTTTGGGGGAGCGGGTTGTTGACGCAAGAGGGGTTAAGGTGGGGGGGGGGGCGTTTGGTGGGGTGCGGGTGTGTGGATGTCAAATATTACATGCATAGCTTACTAACCTCTCTGTGAGAAACATCCACGCCCCCCCCCCCCCCTACGTTTATCATGAAACACAACGGCAGCAGCTAATCACAAAATAATATCGATATAATAATAATAATAATAATAATAATAATAATAATAATAATAATAATAATAATAATAATAATAACAACTACCGCCATAGTATAAATATATATAATAATAATGTCTACCCCATATGCTGTGTAAATGGCCTTGGTGAATAAAGAAAACCGAAACTGAAACTGAATGTAAAAGTGAGGTACAGGGGTGGCGGAAGGGGAACCTGTGGGGGCAGCAGCCCCACCATTTTTATGAGTGTGGGAGTAGAGGCCCCCCCCCCCTCATTAAAATGGTCTTGTACTGTAAAAATATACGTGCTTCTTTATTCACCAGAACGCAGGAAACGGCTTCTCAGAGCATCTAATTTTCATAATTTTCTTGGGGAGCCAAGATATTTATTCATATTATTTAAAGTAATCCTTTAAAATTTGATTAACACTGCACTAACCTTTAAGTGGTTCTATCCATCTGCAACTTCAACCTAACCCTCACTATCACGATCAACTGGTAGTGAAACATAAAAAATCTATAGAGTGAAAGCGGAATCTAAGCGCTTGTTTATTACTCAGAACACAGAAAATGGCTTCTCAGTTCGTCTAATTTTCCAAATCTTGGGTTGGGGGGGGGGGGGGTGGGGGGGGGGAGAGGACACCCAGACCAACACACCCCGCTCGAGGGTCACAACCCAATTTTTAAAGACGCTCCGCCGCCGCTGAGCTACTAGGATTACAGGTTCAAATGGGTAAAATGCTATAATTGTTTTTAATGTTGACGCCCCTTATTTTTCAAGGCCCCAAGTTTGTAGCCCTGTTAGCGCTTGGCATAACCGTTTAACCCTCATACCAGTTAAAACGGCTTCTGGTCTTGAGAAATGTCCATTTGCAGACCAAGAGCAGACTATTTTAGAAAATTTACCACTGGAATCACTGGCTCGATAATCGAGCGAGTCATTCCAGTGGTAAATTTCCAAAAACAGTCTTTTCTGGGTTTGCAAATGGACTGAAATTTACTTGAACAAATTTGAATGTTACATGGTTAAATCCGACTATAGATACCAACGTTGCGCAAGGACATTAAATAAGCCAGTTCACTCACTATCTTAGATGATAACGCAACTATTATTACAAATTAAGGCACTCTGCGATATGGGTTGACAACTGACAAATCACAACTTAGGCCCCATTTATAAGTTGAACTTCTTTTGTGCCGTGCCTGCTAAATCCACTATAAAAATCAACCAGTTCATTAGCGTGGCGCGACAGAAAGTTCGACAGAAATTTCGACTTATAAAACGGGTCTTACTGAATTACGCAATAATCGTCCAGATGTATAATGTCACATGAAAACTATGTATTGCTTGCTATCTAAATATGCTGCTGTTTCTCTTTCAAGCTGTTGCGAAATCTGATTATTTAATTAGAAATACGATAACTTGCTAAAAGTTGGAAAGTCCCTTTTCAGATTGCGAGAGTTTGTAAACACCTGCAAGATTAGTCAGCTGCACGAATAATGGGCTAATGTACTTTATTATGATTAGGGATCTACATCATATGACCTACATCAATATATGATGTATATGGCCTACACACACGACTGAAAACAACATTGACCCCCACCCCCACCAACCATCGTCCTATCGCACGGGCCTTGCTCTCCCACTCCGCTCCCGTATTTAGTAGCGAACCTATGTGAGTGGGTGTATGTTAGTACAGTGCACCCCACCCATCCACCCCTGGTTGAAGCGAAAAGACAGACTCTCTCTACTGGCTTAGCCAATTCTATACGTATATAATAACACAAGTACATATATTGAAGCAATTCTTCAATGCAAAATAGCGTGGCAGGGCATTATTTTAATTTTTAGAATAAACTCACCTGTTTCGGGAAAAGATGAAGTTATATAAAGGCATGCAAGCAACCCATAACACAAATATAGGTGAAAAACTCGAAAAAGAAGGAATGTTTCTTGAAAAAATATATGGGCATATTCGCTATGGGCTAGGACAAAGCAGCATCTATTTTGGGTCAATCCACCCATCTGTCTAACCATCGTTTTCTCCAGACCAAATACATCGTGAGAGAGAGAGAGAGAGAGAGAGAGAGAGAGAGAGAGGAACAGAAAAAAAATTAAGCATAGCCAGAGATGAGAAATGCACTACTGCACCGACAGGGAGTAACAGATTAAATCTGGACCATTAGGTATCAACCACCTGTAAAGACAAGGAAATAAGCAACACCAGCAACCCAGTCAGTATAAAATCAGCGCACGAAGAAGCGTGAAGAGCTCATAATATGCATCAAAGATATATCTCCAGATATCATTGGCATCACTGAGCCTAAGAACCTAAGAACGCTTCGACCAAACTGCAGACAGTATAACTAAATCTTAGAGGCTATGAGCCTATGCTTGTTGGCACAGAATTGATACTGTGGGTTGCGGCGCAGCTTTTTACACTATGTATCATCATTGTACTCTGCGGCTGCAGTAGTAGTAGAAGCATCATCCAGCTGCAATCAGTCCGTCGCTTTTCAGCACCGTGTCTTGTCCTCAGCCCAAATGTTTAACTTCCTCAGGTCCATTCTCGATTTGAGTGTACGGTCGCCATCCCGGACCCACATAGACGCGAATACTATATATTCACCCTCTGATGGAATGAGGGTAATTAATTAAAGGGTTAAACGAAGGTTGACCGGAATTCTACTCAGCTGCCAGCAGAATCAGTAATTACATGACATGGTGGGTGGTCGCCAAATGAATCATTTTTGGAACTCAGTTCAGTGCATTTACAAAGAACCCTTGTTGGGAGCCATTAATTAATATACGGGCTGTGGTGTAATTCCTGCTAGCAGTGGCGGCTCAGTAGATTCCAGTTGACTGTCACGTAAGAACCCATGTTTTACCGTTCAGCAAGGAATACTATGAGATTTAGAAGTTGTGAATGCTCTCAACAATCCACACTGATAATTCAACTATCGTTATCTGAACTCACTGTCTAGAAAAATAAGAACCACATACTGTTTTAGTCTACTATTTTGCAAACTTGTTTGTGATTTCCCAACAAAGATTTCACGAATTTATCTTCTTTAGGCAAGTCTAACGGCTTATTATAATATTTGGCAAACATCTCCTCATTTGTCCATACCGCTTTCTCTAATATACAAGATATTTCAACACCTTTCCTATGAGCCGTAGAAGCTGCTGCAGATCGAGTATTATGTGCTTTAAATATATTAACATCAATTCCTGTAATCCATCTAGAAATGGTGTTTTGCTGACTTCCTCATGTGGTTTCACTGTACTGACAAACAATTTAGTAGATTGTCACAATGTTCAAATTCTATCTAAATATACTGATAAATGGTTATAAATACAGTTATTTTATCCTTTTTATAAACTGGCAATTCAATTTCTAATACATCCTTTCCTATTCTGGACTGTTCAATATAAGTTACCATATAGGAAAATACATATTTATCCAGTGTCACTTTCATAAGTCCTGTATCTAATAGTTGGATTGATTGGCTTCTTTGCATGGGCACTAATGATAGTAGCATTACTGTATACAATGTTAAATTATAAAGTGATAATGATTCTGATGGCCCCTGATTTCTTAACATTTCAAATACATCTGCAACATTCCATATGCAACTATATCTTGGTCGTGAGCTAATAACATCCTCTTCAACAGTGGGTACCAAGGTTTGTTGGCCGGTTTCGTACTATGACATTACCTATTGTTCTTTCCAAGTCTATTTTTCTTAATACTCGACATAAAATACTAAATAGAGGATAGGCATAAATGACAAAATTTGACCAATCTATTGTAAATTCATCTACACAACAGCATTCTGAATCTGGCAACCAAGACACATATGGTTTTACTTGAAAATTTAGTCGTGATGCAAATAGGTTAATACTTGGCACGAATGCAAATCGAGAAATAATACTTTTAAATGCATTTTCAGTAAGTTTCCACTCAGTTTTTTCATCGAAGATTCGTGATTTAGAGCCTACTAACGTGGTTAGAGTCTACTAACGTGTTTAGTTGAACAGGCAGGTGAGTTTCCATAAGCCACATCTTTCCTTCTTTACACCAAAGCCAAATTTCCTTTGGTATGATATTACAAAGCTTAGACTGAGAACAATCCATATGAGTAATACAGGCTACAGGTGTGATGTTGCCCGTTTGCATTTTAATATGTATACATAAATGTTGACACAGAATGATTTAACGCCCAATAAACTTGCTTTAAGTTCAATGATATTGATAAGACATTGTTTTTCTTCTAATGGCCATCTGCCACCTATTGCCTGAGTCTCGCTTGTGCTGTGGATCTTAGTAAATACTGCACCCCAACATTCTGATCCGTTGTAATAATGTAATTTACATTACCGTGATAAATATAACGTTTTCTGAGTGAAGGTTATCCACCGACACTTCAATCTCTGATTGGCCTGAGTAAGAAACAGACATGCTTTTATCAAAATCATCTCTACAAAGTCTCAACGCACGAATCTTTTCTGAATCCAAATTTCTATAGAACACTAGGCCATAGTGAACGCCCTTAAATGATGAGACATTGAGTTCTGCTCCAGTTCTTATTTTTAATTTTTTTGTTTGGAAAACCTTTTTTACATTTGGTAACCAAATTGACACGTTTTATGGACGTTAAACTGACAGGCATATCTAAGGAATCTAATGCAAAAGCTAAGTTTTCCAATTTCTGAGATAGTATTGTTTCACATTTCACATAATTTATGAAAAACGCTAAAGATTTCAATAACTGTTCTGTTTCCATGAGATTGGCCAGACAGGACTCATATGACTGAGCGATAAGAAAAGTGTCATCTAAGTATCCACAAGGCATGTGATTTTTTGCCCTCAAATGTACAAACACAGGTTTCTGGAGTGTTGTAAATATACGAGGAGCAGAACACATGCGTTTGGTAAACAGTGTACTGAAAGTTGTGTTGAGAATTGGTGCTATTTTAGTAATCGATGATTGATTTTATATACTAACCGATGATCAATTAATGATTGGTCATAACAGGTTCTCATTTTTCTTCATTTTGAATGCAGTAATTATAGCATGATCAAGGATAATAACCACTTTCAAACTAAGTCGCAGGTATGACAGATTCTTAATAATTTAAGAAATAATCTGTTGAATATCTGGAAATTAATTTGACTGGAAGCTGGTGCTGCTTTAGTTTCAAAATATTCAACATATTATTGGTATGGTTACTTTGAAATTAACATACTATTTCAGTGCTGAACGAATTAATGTTTTAGACTAAGGAGTAATACTATATAGTTGTAACAATTAAAGTTAAATTCTTTCCCAAAAAATATTAATTTTCTAGCTTGACCAGTTAAAATATATTAGTCAATTTCTAAACAACCAAAAACGATTCTGAAATCATGATCGATCGGTTTGTTGAACATAAAAACCAATCGATCATCAATCAAATCGATTAATCAGAACAACACTAACCGAAAGAATTTATTATTTCATTCGAACCGGAGAAACTTCCGATAAGCCTGTGCAATAGGAACGGAATAATAAGCATTTGACAGATCTAAATATGCTATGAAACAGTTAGGTCTGATAAGATTAATCACAGATTCGACTGCTTCGATTTTAAAATGATGATATCCTACAGCATCATTAAGCTTAACCGGATTTAGTGTAGGGTCTATTTGAACCAGCCTTTTTCTCTCTGACAAACAAATTTGATAAAAAATTGGATGAAAATTCTCTTCTATAATCCCTTGGCTTAAACATAATTCTATCTGTTTATCTACAATATGATGACCCCTATTTGAGAAATTTATAGGACCTTGTGTAAAATACTGCATTTGAGTCGAGACAAAGTCTATTGAGCAGCCAGATACTGTTTTTTAGAATAAATGTATCTGCTGATAGGTTTTCCATACATTTAATTTCTCTAGTTCTACCAGCCTTAAAATGGACCTTTCCATTTTTAGCTATGCCCCGCCCATCACTAGCTAAGCTCCATCCAGACCTCGCTCGTGTTGGGATCAATGGATCTCTGAACACCCTGATTATTAATTTCCAAAAAACTACACATGTAATCTGTTGAATATTTTGAAACTAATTTGACTGGGTGCTGTTGCCTGCCTAGGGCAACAACAGCGCCCAGTCAAATTAGTTTCAAAATATTCAACAACATGTTTCTTAAATAGCAAAGAATTACAAAGACATACAATTCATACAACGTGTCGGCCCATCTGAGATTTGCTGACGGTCTATATGGAACCCTTTGTGATGTAATGACTATGACGTCATCATACATGCGCTGAGCGGATTATGACGTCATGCGAGGTCTGATAATGGATGGATACTCTAGAAAGTTGAATTCTGTGTAAATTCTGGTATATTTATGATCTCCTCTGAAATTCATTCATCTTTGATAGGGAAACCTGAGCACTTTACATGTAGTAACATCTATAATGTATGCAATGAGTGTCTTCTGCAAATTATGTATTTTCGAGTCCTTGGATTGAGTTACACGTGATAATTTATATCAAATCAGGGTAAACTCTAGTGACAAGTAATGAATCACAGTTTCCTGGGTGTGTATATTTTGTAATTTTGTCTTTCAGGTTTCGTCTGGCAAATTTGTATTGGTTAGGTTAGTCAGAATTCTAGCCAGTTGATCATCAATATTAGTTGACAGCTTTACTGCTGAATCATAAAATCTTTCTAATTTTGTTAAAGTATTTCTACTTGAAGAATCCTTTGCCTGTGGTATGTCATTCTTTTCAGAGACAGAAATATACTCGCTCTCATTGTTATAGTCGTCCCTGATGAATATTCTCATAAAATATTTGCATCTGCTCAGCCAGGGTCTGAACTATAGATTCCAGTCTTAAAAAGTCTGGCTGTTTAACAACATCAGCGTCAAAGGACTTAATGCTGGATGATCGATCCATAAGTACAGTCTGAGTGGGTTGCTGCCCCTCGTGCTGCCTTAATAAACCACTCGCATTTAGTGACCGACTGACTAACATTAGGCCCATGTAAGTGGATCCAAGCAACCGTCACCAAGATGTGACTTACTTGGCCATGCTTGCGTGTTTTTCTCCCTTTAAAACATGTAACACAGATGTTCCAATATCTGAGTTACAAGACAACTATACGAATATTAAAAATACTTTGACTACTAGGCTTCCCACCTGCATCTTCTCTTATTGAATTTTAACCCTTTCACGACGAAACCGACAAAACCCAGCCTCTACAGCGATCTTGAGGAATATCAATTTGCAGGCCAAGAGAAGATAGTTTTATTTAA
>CM067374.1:117007573-117022783 GCA_034401795.1 Chaetoderma sp. LZ-2023a | reverse complement strand
AAGAGAAGATAGTTTTATTTAATTCACCACTGAAATGACTAGCTCGATAATCGAGCCAGTCATTCCAGTGGCAAATCCTTAAAGGCAGTCTTCGCTTGGCCTGCAAATGGACATTCAATAAGCAAATATTTTGATATTCTTGACCAAATTGAAGTATTACAGGGTTAATCAATTATGAAGACGACGATGAATACGCTACCAGGTACTGTGTCTGTTTCATCTTTCCAATATTGCATTATAGTATAAGACGCTAGGATGAACATGCAGATTCGCATTCAAGATGGGTAAGAATTACAATTGCTACGTCTTGTGGGGCGTAGACGTAAATCTGTTAACATCGAGGACGTTTTCTTACAGAGGTGTATTATGTGTGTGGAAATTTCAATAGAAAAACATGTACTAATATTGTAGAGCACGAAAGGGTAGACAAAGTTCGCTAAAATTATGGATGTGTGATTATCAGTAGCAACCATTTCTCCTTAATCCACCAGCGGGAACAAATCCATATAGGACCAATGCAATTATGTAGCAGTATTCATAGACTACCTAGGTTCCTAATTTCAGTCAAATCGTAGGCCACTAATATTGTAGCTGATTGTTGAATACAAAAATCAACTGAAAGTGTAGGCCTATGCCTGGGCTAAGTTTGGAACATCTGTAGTAATTTCGGCCACAGAAGTTACCAATATGGTTAGATAGGTATATCTGCAATATGTTCAGCACCATAATTCACCCACATAGACTTGAGACATAATACGATAGTTATATTACAATTCTATAAAAGTTCTACATGAAGTAATTTTGGCCTAAATTGGCTTAAATGTTGGCTGATTCGTTTTCGGTGCCATATTGTCTGCAATATGTTCGACCCCAGAGTTTCACTCATATAACCGTATAGTCGTTTGAGCACGCTAGCTTCATGTGAATTAAAAAATTCTACAGAAGTAATTTTGTTGTATGCATCGAGTAAACTGGTTCCAATTTTGGCAGATCTACGGTTTTTAATACCCTGCTGTCTGCAATAGGTTCGCTCTCATAATCGCACCCATTTGGTTAGGTAGGGATATAAGTACGTTAAATAGGTTATGAGTTTTAAAAATCTCTACCATGAAGTAATTTCGTAATACACAATTTAGTAGCCAATGATGTAAATTATTGACATTTGACAACTGTCGGCGGCTACTAAATTGTGTATTACGAAATTATTTCATGGTAAACATATTTAAAGCTCAGACTTCATTAGAGTATTCATATCCCTATCCAACGATATGTATGGGATTATGAGGCAGAACCTATTGCAGACAGTCGGGTATTGAAAACCGCAGATCTGCCAAAATTGAAACTTGAAATTACTTCGCGGTGGAATCTTTTAGTTCACAATATAACTAGCGTATTCAAACCCCAATACGTCTATGTAAATTACATTTTTGGCCACATGTCACATAGTGATCTGGGAGCACTTCAATAAACTTGAAACTTACCTAGATGTAGTCGGCTTAAAGAACCTCGCCTTGTCATACAAAGCTGAACCGAGCCATGCAGGGTAACCTCAGCTGACATTTAGAAAAAATAGCAGAACTATTAAATAACCTTACAGAATAATCAAATTCAATTACCCTTTAACCCGCACAGACACGAAATGGCATATGCAAGGACTATTCTATTCGACTGGTAGCTATTGCTCGGCAGCAATAGGCCCAGTAAAATTAGTTTCAAATATTCAACAGCTTTCCTGAGAATTGGCTTGCATTTGCGGCACTGGAACTTTCAGGGCTAATAGACAAACAGTCCGTCCGAGATTTACATTGATCTTGCCATTTGACCTCCTGTTCTTCCCCTCCCCTACCTCTCCATCCCACTCAAATTCAGAGATGTTCTTTAGAAGCCCAAGGGCAACATCCCACCAAGTTTGCTGAAGTTGAACTTGAGCTATGGCGACGAAACTTGTTCGATAATATTCATCATTGACATTTTGACCATTGACACTTTGTTTACGAAAATCACATAATAAAGGCGATGTACTGACGCTAAATTCTCTAAGCCCTATTGTGTCATGAGCACCATAAATGACTCATAATGTTAGTCATATCAATTACCCCCTTAAAGATGATGATCTTTCAAGAAAAGTAAACATTTTGCAGACCACGAGAAGACGGTTCTTGTAAATTTATCGCTGCAATCTACAAGAATAGCTTTAAAATAGCTTTCTGTTTTTCACCAAATTGACATTCCTCAATATTGCTGCAGACGCCGCCTTTGGCCAGCTTGACCATCAAAGGGGACGTCAATTAATTTCTGACTAGCCAGTGTACATTTGTCGGAACAGCGAAGACAATTTTTGAAAATTTACTCCTGGAATTACTGGCTCGGTTACCAAGCCAATTATCCCGGTGGAAAATTGTCAAAAAATCATCATTTATCATCTTATTCTATAAGACCACTGTTAGTTCTTAGTCGGCTTGACTATTAGAGGGTTAACGTGACACAGAGGGGTTAAATCGATGAATGTTTCCAGTTTATCTATCCATCATCTGATGTCTCATGACCTCATAATTAACTAAGTGACGTTAAATATTTTGAAAGTAAGTTGACTCAGCACCCAGTCAAATTAGTTTCAAAATATTTAACAGCCTACCTGTAAAGTATTTTTTTAAATTGATAGCCAGGGAGTTCAGGGACCGATCGATTGTAACACGAGCGAGGTGTGGGTGGAGTTTAGCTAGAGATGAGCGGGGCATAGCTAAAACTGGAAAGGTCCATTAAAACTGGTGCACAAACATTCTAAAAATGCCGAGTTTCGGCCATCCACATCTTTAGACGATCTTGCTTGACACCTGGACTTTTGAACGTTCGTCGCTTCGGTATCAAAATGGTTCATCAGCACCCTAATGCAGGATCTGGCGTACGTTTGGTGTCGACGCCTGCCGTAGAACTTAGAAGCAAGAATGTAGGCCCGATGAAAACAAATAAGAATTAACATGTAACGCAACATATTTTGGTCTGACTGAGATATGCAACAGTTTGGCCATCACCACCATTTATGGCTTGCTCATCCAATCATCCCATTTTATCTTTATTCAGATGGCAGGTATTGTGACCGTTGCTCGGTACCTTAATGCCATCCAGACAATAATCAAAGTCAGCGAACCTGCTCTCAACATGATACTGGAAATGATCGTAGATGGAGCAATTTGTATTGAACGCGCGGTAACTTTGCGGGCAACATTTACAGATGAAGAGACGACGACCCACCCAGTGCATCATAGCCTGGCACCATCATTCGCGATGCTGGAAAAGGAATCTGGGAAGAAAATGGACAAAGAACTGAAGGTAATTAATGCCATAATTATATAGTCATAAGTAGAAGACCCTGCCATAAAATCCGCTTTCAATACGGAACTCTTTTTGATAGTTTTCATGTCCCATGTGCCGCTGAAATAATGAGTCTAACCCTCTCAAAAGTTTGACGAATGACCACCGACGGTAACATACGTTTTCTCGCTGTAGGACTAGGTAATTATCGTTCAACCCACGGAATGCTTCATATCAAATTGAAGCTACTTAAATAACATTGTTGAAACGTCCCCTACGATTTCATTCTATCTCTATTTGATAATGCCATGCGAAGTTTAAGTAAATCGTCAAGATATGACTGTCGCTATAATTTTATGGCAAAGTTTATCATGGCGCATATCAAAATCAAGCTAATGGAAATGCATATTCAGAAGAAAGATTTCACTCCAGTTTTTTTAGGTTTAATAGTCATTGTTAAATTACATGGGAATGTACATAATTTGTAGTTCCAAACACCCCTCCCACCCCACCCCCAAAGATTGACCACAGAACCTATGGCAGGGTATTATTCTGTTTAGTATTGTTTTATATAAGAATAGCAAAGCAAGGAAAAGCATTCCTGATTGCCATAGCTCATAAGATATTTGACTAATTCATAACCTATTAAATTCTCCACTAATAGAAAATTAGTCTATGATGTTCTCCTGAGACATACTAAAGGTGCTGGGACTGGAATTAAAACTATCTTATGAAGCAAGAGACTGCTTTTGAATGTTGAGAGAAACTGATGCGAATTTGAAGGAAAATGGCTTAGCTGCCCTAAGGACATTGTAGTCACGCCCAGCAATGCCAATAACCTGTTCAAATAGTAGAACAAGAAAAGATCCCACTAGCAACATTCTGGTTCAACATTATATACATGACTGAGATCCACTAAGTCAATATTCAGTCTGCAAACCAATAATTGGAATGAATTCAAAGGCTCTCTCCAGTTAATGATACCGGTGCTAACTGTGTATAATACTGCCATATATGGACGTTGGTTAGAATTTTTGGATAGCGATATCTTCAATCCCAGCTGAACTGGGATGTGTTCATGTCTGACCCATTTTCCCAGTTGATGACGTGGAATCCATATTTCAGTATGTCAGTGTAATATTGGGTTGAGTGTACAATGAATAAACGAAGGCTGGCTGGAAGCGGTTACATAAGAGAGAAAATGCATTACCTACATGAGGATTGCAGACAATGTAAACGAAATACTAAATTCTCTGCATGATGATGAATATTCTAATAGTATTAATTCAGGTTTTCACAAGAAAAACACTAAATCTTGTCTATCTATAGATAAACATGCAGTATAAAACATCTATTGCATAATTGACGAATTTGCATGTGCCCAACTTTGTCTACGCAACACAACCTCTCGATCCCTCCAATTTGGGTTGGCTGCTTCCGAAACTCTGGTTCAGGACTTCAAGACAACATTCAGTAATAGTGATCAATTTGCTAAAAGCAAGATGTACTGTCTTCCAAAGAGAAATCTTTTAATGACACACATAGAATAGTGTGAAAAATGCACATCAAAGCCTGATTCTATGGAAAACAAGACGATGTCTGCAGTACTTTTCTTGGCTCACAAACAATCTAACTTCTAGCTGCCACATCTCATATCGTGTCACTGATGAATTCCTACCTATTTTTAACATCAATGACATCTCATTCATATGTCTTTTATCGACCGGCCAATCGAAACCCATTGCTTTGATAGATATGGGGCTATTTCTGGAGGATATCCCCACCATCCACTGAAGACAGAGAGAAAAATGATGCGACTAAATTCACATGGTCAGATAGGGCATAGAAACTGTTTCATGGTTTATATTTAGGCACTGAAAAGCTACATAGAGCATCCGTGCCAGTCTTCTTCTTCTTCTTTTCGTTCGCTGATCATACCGCCAGTCCTGTAAGTGACTATCGACATGATCGTAAGCGTTAAGTGCGTGGATCCATGGTTTATTAGTGCGCCGTGCGGCTTGGAACCTCCGTCTTCAGCACTCGAGGTTTCTGTCAGGGTTACCTCACCCTTACCTCCTTTAGTCGCCTCTTACGACACGCAGAGGATACGGAAGGTGTATTCTAAGCCCCACCTACAGGGCAATCCGTGCCAGTGATTCCCATGATGATTTGATTGGTCTGTTCTAGTCTAGTCTATGTAGCAAGTATGATAATATCAATGTCTGTTGCTTGTACGACTACACGACTATATTCTAGAGACTGTCCGGAGCATTAGGCAATATTAGTAGGGCAGATATGGGAAAAAGCTGTTCACTTCTGGCAGAAAGCATGACATTTGGTATATAAAGATCTTATTGTATGGTGAGACTAATTAGAAGAGCTGACTACTGATATGGACAATGGAACCCATTCAAATGGCGGTTACAAGATGGCCACCATCTTTCTCACACGTCTGTATCGCACTAATTCCCCTTGCATATTCACGAGTTATTGCTCCATGTGTCACCCACTTTAAAACACAGTCTTTCACAAAGCCCTAAATGTACCTGTCACATTTGTGTCAGCTAATAAGCTGACATGATTCACACACACACACGCACGCACGCACGCGCGCGCCACGCACGCACGCACGCACACACGCACGCACGCACACACACACATACTGCCCACCACATGCGCACAACTGTGTGCAAAGTAAGTTGGATTTGTAGCATTAAATTGCATCTGTCGGTGCACTTACTTTTGCAAGAACATTTCACACAAGTTTCAGGCATGCCATAGAGGGCTCGACACGCATGCTCCATTCCGGGACCAAGTGTCTCAATCGCTGACCCAACCCCAGGCAGCTGGTGATTGCTGGTTTGCATTTGCGACCTGTGATTTGATGAACCGCATAGACCACAGCACGTGTTGTGTGCTGTAGTAGAGCGAATCTGACAAAGATGATATGCATTAATTTTGTACAGTAATATGTCAAACCTCTCCAGCGTTTCCATGTCATTATCATTCAGAGGGATTGGAGCAGGAGGCAATCTGCTGAATAGTGACTTGAATGTATCTTCAAACTTCCGATATCATATTCTTTCGACAGAATTCTGCCGCCATTTTTTCAGCCAAGGAAAGCAGGCTATAATAGTACTCGTTGTAACACTTCAGTACCCAAAGCCGCAGCAATCCCGTGAGCTGATAGACAACAGAAGATTTTCCCATGGCCAAATGCAACCCAAGCCTCATACTCCTGAAACATATTTGCTGTCTGCATGGCTAGGACAACGTGTCTGCATCTGTTTCATGGATATTAATTATTCTTCAATGACCTTGCGTAATTTATGAGACATCATTCTCCGGCCTTATCAGAATGATTTCTTCACGTTTCTTCACATTTTGTGATGCCTATATTTCCTTGTGTATCTCAAATGCTTCTAATTAATTTTCAAGGAAAGTGAAGAGTCCTGTTTTGTTTTCATTAACCCGGTGGAAGTGTTTCCAATTTTATGGAGTCTTGTAATGAATACATCGCATTCAACTTCAGATTGGCCACGCCATCCTCGATCAATTGATGGCACGGCATGTTTTCAAGTTTTAAAGAAGTGTCATCTCGTGGCTAGCTTAATAATAGTAACCATTTCGACGACAAATCAGTCAAAAAGTAAATTTCTTGCGAGCTATAGAATATTTGTGTTGAATATTTTGAAATTAATATGACAAAAAGCCGTTGCTGCATATTGCCTAAAGCTTTGACCTTCCTCGACCATTCTCTTCAACTATTTAACCCTTTAACCCTTTCATTTTTTAAATAAAATAATATTTTTCTCATAGAAAATGTTCATTTGCAGACCAAGAGATTATTTTTGAAAAGTTCGTCAAGAACACATACTTGATGACGGACTAAGCGTTGTTGTACGAATTGCATCTCCGTACAAATTCCATAAACATGTTGTTCAATATTTTGAACACCCAGTCAAATTAGTTTCGTAATATTCAACAGCTTACCTGTACAGTTTTCTGGAAATTGATAGTCAGGGAGTTCGATCGATCCCAACACAGGCGAAGTGTGGGTTTATCCAGTACATTGAAGGAGCATTTATCTGTGTCCGTCAAATATTTTTTTAAAGACACAAATTCTATATTTCTCTACGCCAGATTTTGTGGAAATTTGGGATGGACTCTATTTAACATAAAAATGTTGTTACAAAATGTGTGCAATTGAATGCAGCTATTCAAATGTACATTTTACATGCCTAAACTATAGTAAATATAATCCAACTGCCAAATAAAATGTCCCACTAAATCAATGGACCTTTCCGGTTTTAGCTATGCCCCGCCCATCTCTAACTAAGCTCCACCCACACCTCGCTCGTGTTGGGAGCAATTGATCTCTGAACACATTGACTATCAAATTCCAAACAAATACACAGGTAAGCTGTTCAATATTTTGAAACTAATTTAACTGGGTGCTGTTGCTGCCTAAGGCAGCAACGGCGCGCAGTTAAATTAGTTCAAAATATTCAGCAGCATGTTTATTAAATAGCAAAGAATTACAAAGACATACAATTCATACAACGTGTCGGACTTTTGACATTTTATGACGGTCTAAATTGAACCATTTGTGACGTAATGATTGTGACGTCGTCACACGCGCTGAGCTGATTATGACGTCACACGAGGTCAGATTATGGATGGATACTCTGGAAAGGTGAATTCCTTACACAATTTGAGGGTCTGCATCTACTACTATGTATTGTGATGACATTTCACAGTGTGTCTGATTGTATATATATGTACGTCATAAGTCACTTCCCTACAATCTCTCCTCAGCAGTTATCAGGGTTATGTGTCAAGAATTAGTATCTAATGTGAAAGGTGTTCCTACCATGGGCACTCTGTAGTAACCATTCTTGATGAGCGTGTCAGACCGATAGATGTTTGAGTCGTCCACGTATTCCAATAGCGCGTTTTCCTTCATACAAGCGAGCAAGCTCTCCCATTTCATATATATGTCGTCTATTTCTAGGTGATGATCGCCGCTACAATGCGAGCTTTACTGAGCACGACTGATCAGAAATGGGAGAGCTTGCTCGCTTGTATGAAGGAAAACGCGCTATTGGAATACGTGGACGACTCAAACATCTATCGGTCTGACACGCTCATCAAGAATGGTTACTACAGAGTGCCCATGGTAGGAACACCTTTCACATTAGATACTAATTCTTGACACATAACCCTGATAACTGCTGAGGAGAGATTGTAGGGAAGTGACTTATGACGTACATGATTGGGCTAATCACTGCGTTCTTATGGAAACCGATTCCCTGTGTTACTGTCAGCTAGCGATATCTTAGACAACAATAAATCATGAAAACTATACAGGTAAGCTGTTGAATATTTTGGAACTAATTTGACTGGGCGGTGTTGCTGTATATAATGCCCAGTTAAATTAGTTTCAAAATATCTTTAAGTTTGCTCCTAAATTCTCCTATCGTGGCAGATGTTGTGAGAGGCATAGAAAGAGAGAGTGTTCCAGACGGGGACTGTTACTGGAAATAAAATCCGAAGCAGAGCTCAGTGTAGCAACGATATGGAGTTAGAATGTTGTATGGGTTTCGCGCTTGTCAAAGTTGAGGAATGTGACCACCCAGGGCCTTGTATGCCATTCCATTAATAATTTTGTAAAACATTACTAATCTATGGAATTCGCGTCTATGGCGGAGCGTCTCAATAACCTTTCCATTTTAGCTATGCCCCGCCCATCTCTAGCTAAGCTCCACCCACACCTCGCTCGTGTTCAGATCGATCGATCTCTGAACTCCCTGACTATCTATTTCAAGAAAACTATACAAGTAAGCTGTTGAATATTTTGAAACTAATTTGACTGGGTGCAGTTGCTGCCTATGTGGAACACTTTGTGACGTAATGATTGGGACATCCTCATGCACGCGCTGAGATGATTAGGACGTCATACGTATTCAGATGATGGATGGATACTCTGGAAAGTTGAATTCCTGCTTCGGCATACAGGACATCATTGTGGGTTAATCCGCTTATTGTCATGAGTGCATCTCTTTGAAGATTTTCTAATCTGCTTGCAATGTATTGAGGCATGTTGTCTCAGACAACGTTGGCATACTCCTGAGATGACCTGATAAAAGCCTTTGTACATAATTTCGAGACATTTCCTGCAAAGAAAGTATTTTAAGCCATTGAGTAGCGAGAGTTTGTGTTGGGCGTTTGTTATTAACGTTTCTCCATGGACATGACGGGTAAGCGGTGATATCGTGTCTAACATAATTGGATATATAATTAAAACAGTTTCCTCCATTCACTTATTAAGGGAGCTCAGAAGAGATACTGGCCTGTACCTTTGGCAAACGTTCTTCTCTCCATTTTTGAATATTGGAGTGGGAAAATACGATTTGGCAATAGGATGATTAAAATAGTGAGCTAGAATTGGGGCCAATGATTGATCTCGAATAGTAGTTTTGGGCTTACTCCATCGACCAACTGCCCTAGAACGTCGAGACGTGTGATTGAAATAGAGTAATGAGACCCGAAATCGTGGCTATGCTACAAAGATATGTTTAGGAGATTAGCCTTTTCAAAACCGTCGTAACTAAAGGAAGCGCCATCGCGCTTTAGGGGTAGGGGTAGGTGGGTGGTTATTTCGTTAAAATTAAGGTGGTATTGAATAAGAAAGATGTGCTTATTTTCCGCTATTTTATTGTGACAAGTTACAGATGAAGTCCAAGATTCAGACGTTTCCATCAATTTTAATAATGGGTTATGCCCCTTTCGTTTTGAAAACTATTAGCTCTTGAGTCTGTGTTATGCAGCTGAGCATGTCACCATTACGTTGCCTTATGTAAAGTGAACACATTCCCAAAAGAAAAAGAATGAAGATTCTGCTGCTGAATATATTTATTAAGTATTAACCGAGCAACATTGATTTATATTCGGACATTTTCCACATTGCCACGAAATTCGAATGTTGCTGGATACTAGCAATATGGAGAAAGAATTTTTAAAATGTGTTCCTGGCCACTTATCTTAACCGTGTCTTTTCCTTGTTAAAAAATTACATATTATGTATTATTAACATTGCAAAGTTCATATAATTATGGTAATTCAAACTGAACCTGAATATATGCAAAATGAGATTCCACTACATTTGCTGTGAAGCATGATTGGTTTTAAATGAATAGACTTTAGATTTAGACCTCGCTATAGCAGATATAGCTACACAGTTTTAATATACATGCAGCTGTGATGATTATATTAAACTAGTCATGGCCAAAGCAGATCTAAATCACAATTTTACATAACTGATAACTGTTTAATAGGTTAACTTATAATATAGACTGAACCCAGAACATATGATATCATCGGGCCAACCAAACATTACCAGGTAGATCCCGTGATCATATTCAGGATGATTCAACATGAAACCTGAGGAAGTGGCTAGAGCAACAGCACTGAGAAATGTTGATGTACATGTAATGGAAATCTTCCAAGCGCCAGTTTATTCTAGCTTCCTGAAGGATATATCATAACAGAATCTCATGCGTAACGAAATCTTTTTCTGAGCAGTTTCAATTATACTAATAATGCGTATTTTAGTAACTTGTTCTACTCAGAACTAGAATTACCTACATGGAGGACATCCAAGTTGTAAGAAGGTGTCTCAATTCTGCTTATTGAAACTAGGTTACAAAAGGAATACTCCCAGAGTCGGAATAATCAAGCAACATGAAGTAACTACAAGGCTAAATCTAACGGGTGGGAAGGGATCTCTAAGGACCACAATGGATGTGGTTTTAGCTATGCCGCGTCCATCTCTAGCTAAGTTCCACCCACACCTCGCTCGTTTTGGGATCGATCCACCCTAAATCTCAATTTTAAAAAACCTACACAGGTAAGCTGTTAAATATTTTGAAACTAATTTGACCGGATGCTGTTGATGTCTTAGGCAGCAACGGCGCCCAGTTAAATTAGTTTCAAAATATTCAACACAATGTTTATTAAATGGTAAAGAATTACAAAGACATGCAATTTTCTACAACGTATCGGACTGTTTGAGATTTGATGACGGTCTATATGGAACCATTTGTGATGTAATGATTGTGACATCATCATACACGCGCTGAGCTGATTATGACCTCATACGAGGTCAGATGATGGATGGATACTCTGGAAAGGTGAATTAAGCCACAAAGAAAATCCCAAGCAACAGACTAATATGGTGTGACGGATCTTCTAGTCAAGTCAAGTATTCATATGGATATATAACAATGTGTAGAATTTTATATTTATCATAAAATCAGCCCATTCGACAGTATATGTAGCCTCTGGGTGCGCGCTGGTCCGCCGGACGTTCCCGTTCTGCGCCACCACTGGTATGCAGCACCGCGGGATGGGACAGCTGGTTAGCTGCGGATCTCAGGGTTGCGGATCTGGTATTGTGCCCTGCCGGATTGTACAGAAACCGACTTCTAGAGCCAGTGGAACGTTCACGTTCCAATGTGGCTGTGCGACCATCGCCGCCGAAGTTGAACCTCACGGTCTCGTCTTCACTGTTGGTGTCACCGGTGTCACATTTCCACAGCTCCATTTCAAGGCCGGGATATAATTAAGTTACTTACAATAATTATACAAAGGAGTGTTGTAGCGTGGCTACTTAGCCAGTTTAATATAAACCAAATTATCCCCCACGAACAATATTTTGTTGCGATTGGAAAGTGCCTCGCGCGGGCCTCCATCACAGGAAAATGCCTACAACACCGAAGCAGAGGAAGAGAGATGGCAAAAGGGCCACTCTCTTGTTCAAACCAAATTATGTAAACGAGTCGAGCTAGTGAAGCTATATGGTTGTTGTGATGCACGATGTTTTACGTGAATGTGGCTGGATGATTTCTGCAGAATTCAACACCGCCATCTTTATATACTGAGCCAAAAAAGTTTAGCAACACTGAGCATATTACAATATAAATGTTATTTAACAAAAACAATAAATTGATTCAAATATATTTTTTAATTGATAGGTCATTTTCCAATTTGAACAACAGTCTCTTGTTACTGTAATGCTAGCATCACGCCTTAAACACGGCATCATTCAATGGAAGGGTCCAATTTAAATAATGACACTGAGCTGTCAATACCGGTTGTGACCTCCGCGCGCATTAACCACTGCCGTACATCGCTTTCTCATGCTTCGAATTAAGCACCTGATGTCACGAAGAGGAATCGCATCCTATTCCTGGAGCAGTGCAGCTTCCAGCTCCCGCACGTTGTGAAGATGTGGATGGTTCTCACGCACCATACGGCCAAGAATGTCCCACACGTCTTCGATAGGAGACAGGTCCGGTGATCGCGCTGGCCAGTCCAACACCGGAACATTGTTAGCCTCAAGGAAATCACAGGTGACCCTAGCTGAATGAGGACGGGCGTTGTCTTGCTGGAAAATAAAGTCTGCATGATGCTGCGTAAAAAGGATGACAACAGGGGCGACAACTTCTTCACAGTAACGTTGAACCATTACATTTCCGCGAATCACAATAAGATCTATTTTGCCATTTTCATGGATTCCAGCCCACACCATGACACTGCCGCCACCGAATCTGTCGTGCTGAATGAGGTTGGCTGCATCATACCATTCTCCTAAACGTCGCCAAACCCGTTGCCTACCATCCGCCACGTCCACACAAACCCGCGACTCATCACTGAACAAAACGTGGCTCCATTATTGAGCACGCCATCGCTGAAGAGTTCTTGCCCATGCAAACCGATTCTCGATGTGACGCTCTGTAGGCGGAACAGCAACAAGTGGACGACGGGCATGCAGTCCAGCATCATGGGTCTGTTTCTCACAGTTTGTGGATGCACTGTAGTACCGGTAGCGGTGTGCAAATTATGGGACAGCCGCGGCGCAGTCTCAAACCTGTGACGTCACTAAGTAGCGGTTTTCTCGTGGTGTTGTTGCTCTCGGTCTGCCAGATCGTGGTCGGTCATTAACATGTCCAGTTTCCTGCTCCCGTTGGCGGAGACGGGAAATGGTTGAGGCGTGAACATTAAAATGTCGAGCAACAGCGCGAATGCTCTGCCCAGCAGCGAGTTTTCCCATTGCTTCATGGCGCTGATTTTCTGGTAGCCCTGGGCGGCGGCCCATATTCGGTAGGGTAAACTTTTAAGCATTTTCTGTCAACGTTCATTATCTGCTTTTGCAATATGGTGAATTTTTGCCTTCACTACCCGCCAATGTGGCCCAGTGCATGAAAAATGCATTTTCACATGCAGTAAGCGTGCGGCCGAGAAATACAAGAAATGATTTGCATTTCTTCATGATCAGCGAGACATTACATTGACGAAACATGCCTGCAAATTTGGGTATAAATGGACGCATAGTTTTAATACAACAAACCAAACTTCACTGTTGCTAAACTTTTTTGGCTCAGTATATAAGTTCCAAGATTCTGTGTTAGTAGTTGCCACTTTTATTTATGCGGGCCTTCTGCTAATGTCTACCCTATCATTTAGGTTTTGGGTCCAGATCTAGTTTTAGCCGAAATTGGCAATGTAAGCTAACTATTCTTTAACATATAAGTCTGACGGGCGAGAATGTTGCGTGCGTACATTTCATGAGACGAAAGCTCCAGAATGATATAACGATCCCGTCACCGTCAGGTCATGACCACACATAACACCGCCAGGACAAACTACAGTACATAAGCGTTGGAAAGCATATTTAGTTTTTAGGGTGGGGACAAAGTGTGCGTGCGTGCGTGCGTGCGTGCGTGCGTGCGTGCGTGCGTGCGTGCGTGCGTGCGTGCGTGCGTGCGTGCGTGCGTGTGTGTGTGTGTGTGTGTGTTTTCGCAGTGCTTCCTACTTTGGTGGGGTTTTCTAACTATCTAGTATCCGAGGAGACAGGGGGAATGTATGCGGTGATCGACACTTTGGTTCTAACCTCTTTGAAATCTCAATGGTTTCAGAGTCAGCTCTAACCAACGTCTCAAGAGGGAGGTCCAGACAATTATTAAGCCTTGCAACTGGTGGATCATAGACAGAGCCAAATATCCGCTACTCTGGAAAAGAGACTAACACAAAATGTCTCTTACCGAAAATCGTCCCTTCTACTATAAACCTATCTTATCGAGCCAGAACAGTCCAGGTTTAGTCAAGCGCATGTTATGTTCGCGTAATTAGAACATGAACAGCGACCCAGTGAAAAAGTGATGCTATGCGGGGAACAAGATGGTGCGGATGTTGGTGCTGTATAGTGTAACCTAGTGATACTGCGGTCCAAGAGTTTTTATATAAAATAAACAAAACATTTAAAATGATGGCCACTGCCATATCACTAACTTTGTAAAATACAGTAACAGAATGTCACCCGACCTTTGCGGTGCTTGTTAGCACGAAATATTAAGGATAATATATACATAATAATAATAAACTATAAAATGCGGTCTCAAAAGACCGGGAGGTACCTATTAGTCATCAGTACCTGTTACACAAAAGTAATACAATAATATAATAATAAAACAGAGTACCTATTAGTCATCGGTACGGAAAAAGTCCGATATTCACGATAGTTGAAGCGTAAAGCAATTGGAACGCGAGATGGCACGATGCGGAAGTTGGGGGCTAAGAAAATACTGCAGGCATACTACGGATACGGCTCATTCTCAGGAAAAGTTGGGAAGCAGATGGCTGGTAGATAGTCAAGTCTACATGGGTTTAGAGTTGTCTAAAAGTTCCATACTGGTGCGGAAGTTGAAAGCTCCCCTGTAGTTCTTGAAGGGCTACGAATGAATGTTGACAATGCTGATGCATTCTGTTGGTTCACAAGACGAGATGCATCGAATAGCTCACACAATGCATCAAGCAATGTTCCCCTAACTTCGGTCG
>CM067374.1:116905546-117007073 GCA_034401795.1 Chaetoderma sp. LZ-2023a | reverse complement strand
GCATGACACGTGTGTTAAAAAGTCAAAGGCTAACACATGATGTGCGGATAAATTTTCCACCACTGGTTGCGTGGTATGGCAGATATGGCGAGTTATCACAGAGCACGTCACTTGCCCCCCATACTGGGCGACGAGCTACATCGGTGCCAAAATGCCCATCTGCTCGAAAGGTCCCTTTGCGGAAGTAGAGGCTTGGGATACCTGACTTTAAAGTTCTTTATTGTCCCCAGGTGATATCTTCCCGGGAGCTTACAAAACCGGCGGTTGCGGATGTGGTGGCTTATGCGCTAGAGACGACGAAACCGAAAGGATCCGTAGCAGACGTTGGATATCTGTGTTACAGAGTGCAGTAACTTGCGCTCGTCCTCTCAGACCAGGCACCTCACCACCACCTGCCTGCTGTTGAAATTGATTTTTCGACCCCTTATATACTGCCTGTGACGTCACAATTGGAGCGCCACAGCCAATCAGCGAGCACGCTTCAGATGCAGGGAAGCGAGTCACGTGACGCGCGATAGTGCCCATGTACTGAGAGCATTATGCGCTAAATCTATGGGGCTCAATATTTAGAAATAAAATAAGCTGGCTCATTTAGACATAACTCGGTCAAATCTTAACCGATTTTAAAATGGTAAAAAGTTTTGAAATCCTCGCTTCATTCTGGTCATGACCGAGACCAACAACGGCGAGACAGATGCAATCTAAAATGATTACGAGTACCAACTCTGTACTGAATGCCCAACGCTAACTCACGACGTCAAGCAATCTCTGATGCCCGCGCATGCACGCTACGCAATCTCATGGACTCAGTCATTTTACGATCCTCTCGGACACGGCTTTACACACGCGTATCGTGCTACCCAGTGGGCCATGCTTGGAACGTACCCTGCGGTTACGTATCCAGACGGTCTGGGGTGATCCGTACCTGTCCTGTCGATCAGCGCTACACCTACAATGCTCCCTGTCAGTACAGCAGAAACCATGTGCGGTCAAGCGTGCTTCTGCCCTGGCTTTACACATGGAGAACAATAGCCGCATTCACAATAGACGCATATATAATTACTAGTGCCCAACTTGTTGGACATATCATGTTTAGGACATTTTTTAATTCACGAACTTTTCATAATATTGTCCATATACAGTACAGCTCACTAGTAAGACAAAATGTATCAATAAAAAGGTATACAGAAACATGTTAGTAAGAAATGTTCTGTTGGGTATTTTGGACGTAATTCGATTAATAAATAATTGCTGCCTTGGGACACACGGTTTTCCAGTCCAGTGGGGGGGGGGGGGGTCAAAATATTTGATAGTACGTTTTTTTCTGGTTTGTAAACAATATAGATTATTGCTCAGTTGTACTGTACTAGAAATAGGTTCTTATGTCGGCTAAACCGTTTTCATTCTGAAGTGGAACAAACAGGTTCCGTGAGATTATGACGTGAGACCTGTTGAGTGTTTTGAAAATTATTTGACTGAAAGTTGCTCCCGCCTATGGCATAGCAACTTTCATTCCGGTTGTTTTCAAAATAATCATCATGCTTTCATTTTATTTCGGTAACCACGTTATCACCATGTATAGAGAATGAAATCGGTAATAATCTGTATTTAATTTTAATTCAGAAATATATGTTTTTAGAATTGTTCTTTAAAAAATGGTTTTTGACACGCTTTGAATATTTGTTTTATGTCTGTGTGTCTAGATACAGCTAGTTATAATGTGAGCACGAATGTGGAGAATAACAGATAGAACGAGTGAGATAGAAAGTGTGAGAGATACCGCGCGAGATACCGTGAGAGACTTAGCGGGAGATAGAGAGATAGAGCTAAAGATAGATTTCTAGAGAAAATTAAGCATAGGTAAATAGTGTCTTACAGTTTAATATCACCAGTACATATTTTGAAGTAAGTTTCGAATCATTAAATGATTAATGGCAGTAACATTTTGCGGTACGATCACGCGTATTATTTATTATGGTGCCCCTCACCCGTCGTCTCATCCCGAAGTGTAGCGGTGCTATTTCCACCCAGCTAATCTATCATATATGTGGAAAATTGTCCCGTTGCAAAAGTATGAGAGTTGAATATCGCATTGCCGAGAAATGTATGAATCAGTATGACAGTAACACCAATACAGACAGATGTGAATATCTACTAGTACCTCGAAGATTATTACCGAAACATGACCATAATAATTACTATTTACGGGGCAGCGTAAACTTGCCACAGAGGAAATTAACTCTTAGCACACTGATGTCAATATTCTAACTTTTACGGTGTCAATAGCAATGAAACTAGTGTACATTTTCCAGCAATTTTGGGGGAAGATGTTGCGGTCTACGACAGCACCATCTTCCACCAAATTTGTTGAAAAATAAACAGTAGTCCATCGTTTGCTTTAATTTGAAATTTAAAAATGTTGACATCATAGTGGATAGGGTTAATTCTCAGGCCCATATACCAAGAAGGAATGAGGGGAAAAGTTAGTTCAGGAAGTATTGAACATCCCTCACTGAAAGTGGGTTTCAACAAAGACAGGCATCATCTTTAAGGGGCTGTGTGACCGAGGCACAGAAGCTAGATGCAATTATGAAGGTAGCGGGTATTAAACGATGAAGCCAAGTATATAAAACTATACTGACGTACTGAACACATATCTGGTGATTCTTCTGTCGCAGATGCTGAAAGTGACCCTGCTGCTAATGGTAACAAAAATGTTTGCACCTCAGTTCTGACAGCCTCTACATGTCTTTCAATGTGATGAGTGTAGCCTCTTTCAGGTGGCTGCTGTTACATTGATATATGTATCGGTAACCTGGCCATCTTCTTTATGCATGGCTCAAACCGCTGCATAATAGGCACTGGCTGTAATTTATTTTCAAGATAAGGTGGTCTTTCCTTTACTGACCCAAATACTCTCTTTTGCGGAGGAAGCAGATCAATCGAAAGGGCAGGTGGTCGATGCATCAAGGACAAGGCATGAAGAACACCAGCATTTGATATGAATGACATAGCGTACCCCATGTCGTGTGGCGTTGCCGATGCAGGTGTAGATGAAGGCATCACTAAGGATGTGAAAATTCCATGCCCACAAAATGATGATGGAGGTGCTATAAAGGGGCAATCCTGATTTTATTGATTCTGCTGAAATTCTGCGGTATCTACTAAATCTAGACCGACAAACAGAGTCGGGGTTCTGCATCCATGGCAAACATGAGTGCCTTCCGATTGTTGACACGAATAGGAAACTTTCAACCGCAATACTTTCATGGACATCATCTTGAGTTTGGTCTATAACCTTGTTCTATAACCTGCGACACTGCAACCGCATAACTTCAAACCAGTCAAAGACCTTCATGGTACACAATTAAGTCGCAAAATTGTGAGCGTGGGCACCGATACTATTACTTCTTCCCTCCAGTAAATCAATGAAAAAGCTGTTATAAATATTAGAGAAGTCATTCTAAGAAATTTGACATTAAATATTCACATATATGCTATCAGTCAAATGTCAAGTTGAAATCAACAGGAAGGGATAAGTGAAAACAGTGTGTGTATTAAATAGTTTGAATTTATTGTATTTTGTAATTTCAACATGAAATAGAAATATATATGTTAAAAAAATATGTGTGCAACAAATTAATAATAAACTACTTGTGAGGACATAAATTAAAATATTCAGTAACATTTTTGCGCCAACATCTTTTAACGAAATGGAGACACTTATATGAAGTGAATCAAGCATGAAAATCGAGAATTTAATAGGAAAAAGGGTAAAGCACCAAAACCGTGGAAATCTTTGAAAAATTATTTGAATATTGACACGAGAAATACTCCTGGCACCGAAATAGTGCATTTGCTTGTATTATAAGATAATTTAATCACTTACCACTTACCACTTACCAGCAATGGATGGCTGGGATTCACTCTTGTCACGAGTTGAATAAACCGAACACGACCAGAGGACGCCAAGAGGGGCTTCCTTGCATCAGATACCGGACAGTTAATCTAACTAACAAACAAACAATTAATTAATTAATTAATTAATTAATTAATTAAAATTAGATTACTGAATCACCACGTCTGCCCATCGTGGAAGAGGTGAAATCATTTTTTGCGAAGCTTATTCAAGACAAGGATGTTCTCGATGACACAAAGATTGATATCGGCGAGTTGGCCACGATGGTCGCTTCAACCGGAACACTAGTCACGTCATCCATGACATTCTTCTTAAAAAAGGATCAACGCAAACACATCGCGTTGGACGTGGGTGTACTGCATTTCCCAGAGAGCGAGAATCCGTATATCAAGGTGAAAGACAGTAAACTGCATTCTCGTAGTTTGCAAAACCACTTCATAGTTGGTTGATTGACCCAGTTCACCATACGTAGCAAGTCCCTGTTCACTTTGCCAAGTTTATTGAAGTACTAACATGCTACTAAGTGACATATGATGATTACATAATTATAATTAATTTTTCACAGGTCTGAGTGATATTTACCACTTAAAATGATATTAATTCCACAACGTTTGTTTGTCGGGATCTGAGTTTTACATATGCCTCGCCCATCTGTAGCTAAGCTCCACCCACGCTTTGCCCGTGTTGGGAGCGATCGATCCCCGTGCTCCCTGACTATCAATTTCCAGAAAACTATACAGGTAAGTTGTTAAATTTGACTGGGTGCGTGGCAGCAACAGCGTCCAGTCAAATTAGTTTCAAAGTATTCAACAGCATGTTTATTAAATAGTAAAGACATACAAAGTGCACATCCACGCTTAATCCGTCAGCAATTAAGCGTTTGTAACGAAATTACATACGTCATTCATTACGTAATTGATTATGACGTCATCCTACACGTCAGTGACGTCACGTCGTTAATTATGACGTCATATGATTGAGGGATACATTGGAATCCTCCATACTAATTGCTTTTGATTCTGTTTTAGCTCTATCGGATTCAGCTGCAGGCATGGAAGACTGTACACGGGTTCTGTTTACGCAAAAGGATGCTAACTGGATAACAGGAGAATACCAATGTGTGAAGTTTAAACCACGGGAGTCTGTCATTCGGAAATTGAAAAGTTAAATTTTTGACCAAGCTGTTAGCGAGGCAGAGGCGTTTTTGTCTGATCCTCGCCCGAGTTAATTTCAGCACGCCTTCACGCCGGACGACTACTATAACTATATAAATAGAACCTGTATTTTATAAATATTTTAAACTGGTATACATCTACAAGAACACAATAAAGCTAGTATACAATTAGAGAGAAGATGGTATTACATTCGGGCATGTGTGCGCGCATCTTTCCGGAGCTGAATTAAAAAAAAAAAAACCAAAAAAAACAAACACCCCATGGTCCGGTTTGGCACACAATTTGACTTAACAAAGGATCTTCCATTTAAAGGGATTGTCGTACTGGCAGTGATTCGGATGAACACCACTGCCCCCCCCCCTCCTCCGCCGGAGTTGGTCCAAAGCTCAGACCACACTGACCCTATATTTCCTATATTTTCCTATATATTTCAAGCTTCCCCTATATTTTTCTGATTTGGTCCTATAATCCCTATTTTTGTTTACATTCACTACTCAAATTGTCATATGTACTTTGTTTACCTGGTTACGTTGACATTACTCTTTATATCATCAGCTCCGCAACCATTGTAACGTTTCTGATTTATTTCCGTTCCACAATTTAACCCCGCTTGTGTCAACAGCGCCTCAAAGCGCTCAAAATTCTACTTATATCAATTAACGTTTTAATGGTCAAGATTTTTCAAGAAAATAATAATGTTTACGATAAAATTTACAAAAATAACTCTGGTGTCGTGCAAATAGACATTACTCAAGACCACTACAGGTGCTGCTTTTTGGTCGACTATACCGTGAAAATGGTCAAGATAATCTATTTTTTTCATAGCTAGTGTGTATTTGCCGGGTGAGAGAAAACTATTTTTGAAAATTTACCACTGGAGTGACTGGCTCGGTTACCGAGCCAGTAATTTCAGTGGTAAATTTAAAAAAATCATATTCTCTTAACCATTACAGAGTTAAGTTAACACAAGAGTTAAAGAACAGTCCCTGAAACGGAGAAGACTATTTTTGAGAATTTACCACTGCAATGACTGGCTTGGTTATCGAGCCAGTCATTGCAGTGGTCAATTTTCAAAAATAGTATTCCTTTAGCCTGCAAATGGACATTTCTCAACACCGCTGCAGATGGCAGTTTTGGCCGGCTTGGCCATTCACACCTTAACACTCAAATTTGTTCAAGAAACTTAAAATTTTCTTATAGAAAATGTCTATTTGCAGATCAATAGCAGACTTATTTTAGAAAATTTACCACTGGAATGACAGGCTCGGTTATCGAGCTAATCATTTCAGTGCTATTTACAAAAATTCTTCTCTTGATCTGTAAATAGATATTTCTCACGACCACTGCAGAAGTATTTTTGGGTGTTAAATGTTAAGGGTTAATCTCTCATCAATGAATTATCTGTATCTCCGGGTTGAAGACCTATAAAGATCAGTCTATTATACGGATAAAGTGAGATAGTACATGTACATTAACATAGCTAAAAGTACATCTATGACAGATATGCCTGGAATTGAAGTGAAATTTATAAATTCCGTTCAATTCAAACTATCAATTCCAATTCCAATTCAATTCAAGTGTCTTAAAATTTATCAATCCCAATTCCAATTCCATTCCGGAGTCCTAATATATATCTATTCCAATTCCAATTTCAAATCCGTAATTGAATTAGAATTAACGCATCAATTCCAATTCCAATCAGAATTGACCGCAACCCTTAAAGAGTCTTCTTTATCAAATCTGAGGGTTAAAACGTTAATATTAATTCTCACTGTTGGTGTGGGGCGGGGTGGGGTGGGGATACAGATAAACTGACAAGTACGGAGGGAATGTGAAGGATGGGCAGATTAGAAAATGGTCTTCAATGACAGACTAATACAATGGAAGAATCCATGCTTAGCTATGCCTAGTTAATCTCTAGTTAAGCCTCACCCACACCTCGCCCGTGTTGAGACCTTAGGCAGCAACAGTTTCCAGTCAAATAAGTTTCAAAATATTCAACCTGCTATTGGTATAGTTGCTCTGAAACTTACATACTATTTCAGCGCTGAAAGGCTTAATGTCTTAGACTAAGGAGTAGTACTATATAGCCTGTAACAATTAAATTTAAATTCTTTCCAAAAAAAATATTAATTTTCTAGCTTGACCAGTTAAAATATATTAGTAAATTTCTAAACAACCAAATTCCATTTCTGAAATCATGATCGATCGCTTGGTTGAACATGAAAACCAATCAATCATCGATTAAATCGACTAATCGGAACAACACTAGCAGATATGCATTGCCTTTGAAACTAATGACATGCACAATAAAACAAAAATAGACTTTCAGCGTGAAGTTTCTGGTGACCACAGCTTAGTGAAAGCAACGCTGCAACTGGAAAGTAACCCCAAAGAAATCAAACCCCTCCCAGATGGAACTATTAGTAGGCAGACGGTACACATTGTCTACCTCGCGTGGGTGTTCGGGGAGGGGGCGGGTGTGTGATAGGAATGTTAAGAAAAAAATTCGATTCTTCTTCATAATAGGTATTCTGGCAGAGCAAAGGATGTGTTCCCAAGAGGAGCATGAATAAACTATAACCCATACGGGAGTAAAGAACATCAAGAACTGGATGAAAAGTCACTGCAGCATACACAAATGCAGAAACATCCCCATCAATAGATAACAATACCACTCTGAAGTCACAACAGCAAAAGTTCGAAGACATACAACTCACAGTACAAAGAATGGCTGCCCGCCATTCTGTGTATTTTCAGTGATATGTTTTCTGACTTTTGCTGCTGTGGCTTTCGAGTGATATTGCTATCTATTGAAAGACCGTCTTACTAAGCTTTGGCAGAGACAGCACCAACCTTTGTAAACTTGTGAGAGCCGTGGGTGTTGACGGTATCAGTGTATCAAGCATGGAGGAATAATGGTAGAAAAGGAATATCCACGTCCACTGTGGAAGAACATAGAGCAAATTCTCCCATGAAGATGATTGAAGAAAATAGCTTGAAATTGCGCTCGAAAGAAAAAGGAGGTGATTCAAGAAATCAGAAACATTAAAAGAAGCTACCGGAGGGGATGAATTGATGGCCAATGGACGTTTCCAGTTTAAGCTATGCCCCACCCATCTCTAGCAAAGCTCCACATCCACCTGTCATATGACGTCAGAATCAACTAAGACAGTGACGTGGATGACGTAATTAATTATGGCATGCATGACTCGATTAAGTCCGTCTTTAACTCTTAATAGTCCCACACGTTGTACGAATGGTATATGTCTTTACCATTTAATAAACATTCTGTTGAATATTTTAAACCAATTCAACACATTAAACATTAATGGATGTTGAATATTTTAATGGATGTTGAATATTTTGAAAGTAATTTGACTGGCTGCTTTTGCTGATATAGGCAGTCAAATTACTTTCAAAATATTCAACATCCATTAAAATATTCAACATCCATTAATGTTTAATGTGTTGAATTGGTTTGAAAAGAATCTTCTCCTAAACTGCTTGACAGATTTCAACCAAATTTTGCCAGAATTACCATATGGTAGTAGGCTCCAGAAAACCTATTCAGAATTTTGGTTTGTCAATTTGTCTTGGTGAAAACATGAGATTTTATGTAAAATTTACAGGAAATTGCCCAAAATACCCGCTTGGTGGATTTCAGCCAAATTTAGGTAGAAGGAGCCTATGGTAGTACGCTACAGATCGTCTTCAGAATTTTGGTTTGTCAATTATTTTGGTTCCAATCTTAGATTTTATGCAACATTTACCAGAAACCGTCAAAACGCATGTCCTCCTTAGTCGCTTGACGGATTTCAACCAAATTTGGCTAGAATGACCAGATTGTGGCATGCTCCAGAACTTCGATTCACAAAATTGATTTGTTATTTTTTGGTGAAACTCTTGATTTTATGCAAAATTTACGGGAAATTGCCAAAAAACATCTCCTCCCTTTTGATTGAGTGCCATCAAATCTTTCTGGAAGGATTCTATGGAATGCTAAGTTCAAGAAATTATATTCAGAATTTTAATTGGTCAATTATTTGGGTGCAAATCTGAAACCTTATGATAAACTAACTGGATGTTGCCAAAATGCATCTCATCCTTAGTTGCTTGGTGGATTTTACACACACTTGGCTATAAGAACCATATCATGATACGCATCCAGAACATGTATTCCAAATTTTGATTGCTAGATTTTTTGGGTAAAAATCATAGATTTTATGAAGAATTTACCGGAAATTGTCAAAACGCATCCTAGTTAATCGCTTGGTGGATTTTAAACATATTTGGCTGAAAGGATCCTACGATGGTAGGCTCTAGAACTTCTTTTCAGAATGTTGTTTGGTCGATTATGTTTGGCGACCATCTTAGATTTTGTGAATATTTTCTGGAACCATTTAAGATATGCTACTCTTTGCTACATGGACCGAATTCAATGGAAATTTTGTGACTATATTATTTGGTGGACAAAATTATCTAGAAAACCTTTAAAACGTATCTCCTCAAAATAATTGCCAGATTTTAACCAAATTTGGCTGGTGGTAACCTCCAGGTCTTCTATTCAAAGGCTCTAACATATCAAACAAGAATTTTTATTAGTGTAAGTTTTTGGCAACCATCTTTGATTTTGCTTATTTAAAAGCACATGCTTCAAATGACAATGGTACAGAGGAGCGTCACCGGCTCTTGGGACTCTTGTTAACATATCATACTCATTAATGTATTTGTTTACTTTTAAAGACTTGAATTGTGTACCGCGATGTAAAGAAACGAAATCAATCTTAGCATGTGATTATTCCATTCCGTATAAAATAATATATATTTAGGCGTGAAATTGAATTAGGGACTCGTGCCTCTAATTCAATTTCAGAACTTAAAACATTCTATAATTTATGCATATTGATGTTATCATATGTTAAGATTTATTTCCTTACATCTCGGCACAATAATTAAATATCCAAAACTAAACAATTCGAACAATTTTATTTTCACGCATTCTGGTGTGAATGTATATATTTAATACTTAATACTTCATCTGTATATTATTCAAGCATTCAAGCATGCATATCTGCTAATTGAATATATTTATAGCATTGTATCTATTCTTCAATAAACAATTATTATTTGTTTTATTGTTCCTTATTTAGTTGCAACTAGGATACGTCTAGGCGTGGGCCAGTCTGCAGGTTTGTCTATCTGTCTTTCGGATGTCGGGCTCTCAGTCAGTAAGGCTAGGTCTGTCAGTCATTCAGTTAGTCGGCGGGTCTGTCGGTCGTACGGTCGGCCGATCAGTCGGTCGATCAGTCAGTTAAACAGTCAACCATTTATTCAGTCAGTCTGCCAGATTGGTCGGTCAAATCTTTGGCAATATTGCAAAAGCTGTCAATGTGGCAAATGGCGCATTTGTTCTATGAAGGATGATACTCTCTAACCCTTACCACTCTGATGACAAATATTTAATTTTCAAATTAAATTAAAAGATGAACTGGGGTTTATTTTTCAAGAAATTTGGTGGAAGATGTTGCTGTCATAGACAGCAACATCATCCACCAAAATTGTTGAAAAATGTACACCAGTACACGCTACACGCGCCTGTTTCTTAATCTCTGGCCGGAGTTTAACGAAACTTTGGAGGAACGATCCTACCATATCAAAGTTGAAATTTGATAAGTAAATTTTGTGCTGTCCATCTTGGATTTATCCATCGTATCTAGTTAAATGTAGATGGTTTAAATGCGGTTTGAGGTTAGTTTCAGAGGCCCGTGGGCGTCTTATTTCCATTATGAATACGGTAGGAGTTGTAAAATAGCTGCCACGTGTTGCCCATCCATTTGATACAAGTTGACATGGTACGACATAGTACGAGTTGGCAAGGGGACGAGATGTCTAGAATTTCCTCTCGCCATTCAGCAGGAAGATGATTCTGAGTTGACATCACCTCACTTGTTATTAAATAGCCTGCTGCCCGTACACAGAATATGCAAGCGCCTAAATCGCTTCTTCTTCTTCTTCTTTCTTCTTTTCGTTCGCTGATCATAAGCGCTTCATCTGCAAAATATGACATTTTTGTACACGACACACCCGGTGCTAATAGGCCCAGGCGCTGAACCTGATATTTCTTTCTGGGTTGACTCTCGTAACATTGGTGACAATTTTTAAAAGTAAGATTAAACATACTTTTTTCTGAAAAAATTAATGGCACGCGTATTTACGGATAATTTGCTGCATTAAAATATGCTAAAATGTGATGTTTCGATGGATTAAAAGAAAATATGTCAAGTACCACCATACCGTTTTCCAGACTTGTCTACAGATCAATATAGCATCAGCTATAGGATAACGCTTGAAAGAAACCGAACATACTTATAAAGTCTACATATGCCATAAAGCGATTCCAGTTAGCCTGGTAGAAATGTGAATATGAGAAAAAACATCAAAAGCTTAAGCAGCGAGTTGCTGAATTCCACAGTCACATCTCTTATTATTTGAAGCAGATTTTAAATAATCCCTTGTATGAGTCCTCATGTCTAGTATAATGGCATTTTGCAGATCACGAGTTTCTTTCTTGCATGGATCTCTGTTTGAAACATGTTAGCACCTTGCCGTAAAAATAGCTACACTCCACACACACCACGCTTAGGTTGGGATTGATCAGTCCCTGAATTCTCTAACTATCAATTTACAGAACGCTATACAGCCTATGGCAGCAACAACGCCCAGTCAAATTAGTTTCAAAATAGTCAACAGCATGTTCATTAACAATCTATACAGGTAAGCTATTGAATATTTTGACATAGCTTTATGCCTATTAAATAGTAAAGACATACACTTCGTACAATATGTCGGACTATTAAGCGTTTAAGTTGGACTAAATCGAGTCATTCATACAGTAATTGATTATGACGTCATCCTACACGCCATATGGTTGATTATGACGTCATATGATGGATGGATAAACTGGAAAGTTCCATTGGTTTCTCAGATGTTGGAATCCTTCTTTGTAGCACTAAATTATGTTGACATATGAAGGCCTTATTACACACATCGCAGGAGTAACTACAGGTACATTCTCGTATGTGTCCTGGCGTGACTTAGGCCGTGTTCTCACTAGTATATAGACTTAGTCTGGAATAACGCCATACTGGAGTATGGCGTTATTCCTGATTAACTCTCTATTGAGAACACAACCATATATAAGCTTCTGGATGCAAAATGTACTATTGTGCAGAGAGCGGGAATTAGGTATAGCCATTTAAAGTCCTTGCTTGACAAAGTTATTAATTTGTCATGTGTTTGTCTTTTTACATACAATGCAGGAATAAGATTTCAGATTTACATGCACCTGATCATATGGGAAACTAAAGTATATGGTTGTATACATGTCTTAATGCACAGAGATACGACTGTCAGACATGCTATGTTGTGCATGTGTCCATTAGTATGCATTCCTGCCATTTCATCTCCACCACAACGACCACCATGGCGACGAGAACGACGACGACGACCAGGAACATGACGCCCACGACCACAAAGACCATGACCACAACGACCACCACGATCACTTCGACAACAAACTCAACGACAAGCTGAGCAACCACGACAACCACGATGACTACGACGACCACAACGGCCACCCCGACCACCACGACTACCACGACGACCTCCACAAATACCACGACTGTGACCAAGTCGACGGCGACGACGACCACTACGATCTTGACCACCTGCACGACCACCACGACGACTAGAACCACCACCACGACGACGACCAAATTGACAACGCAGACGACCACCACGACGACCACAACGACAACGACCACCAACACGACACCCACCACCACTACCACCCCGATGGTCATCACGACCACAATGATGGCTACGATCATCATAACGACTAGGACTAAGTCTACCACAACGATGACAACTACGACCATGACCAGCAACACGACCACCACGACGAAGACCATGACAACCACGACCACATCGTCGACAACCATGACTACCATAATCACCACGATGACGACCATGACCATCACGGCCACCACGACGACTAGGAACACCACGTCGACGACGACCAAGTCCACCAGGCCGATGGACACCACGACAACGACACCATCACCACGATGAGGATCACGCCCACCACGACCATCACGACAACCAAAACGGCCATCACGACCACAACAACGACGACTATAACGACGACCACACCGACGACCAGGACAACAACTAAAATGACCACGGCGACGATCACAACGACGATGACCACACTGATAACAGCGACCAGCACGGCCACTACGAGCACCACGACGACAGCCACGACCACCACGACAACCACCAGAGCGACCACCATGACGAACGCTACGATGACCACAATGGCAACGATGACCACGAGCATGACCACAATAACGACCACGGCCACACTGAGGACCACCACGACGATCACGATGACAACAATGTCCATGGTGACGACCATGCTGACGCCCACAAAGATGAACACGAAGATGACCACGGCAGCGACGACCACGACAGCGACGACCACCACAACAACTACCACAACGACCACCATGACGAACGTCACGATGACCACCATGACACAGATGACTACGGCCATGACCACAACAACGACAACGACGATAATGATGACCACCACGACGATCATGACGAAGACAATGTCCACGACAACCACGATCACAACCACGACTACGAGGACAACGACGATCACCACAATGACCACCACAACGACCACCATGCCGAACATCACGATGACCACTATGACAACGATGACGATGACCATGTCTAAACCAACGACGACGACCACAATCATGACAACCATGACGATCATGACGACGACGATGTCCACTACAACCACGACTACAATGACCATCATGACCACAACAATCACGACGACCAATGCGACGACCAGGATGACGATAATGAACACGATGACAACGACCACACCAATGACACACCCACACCTACGCTCAGCTCGATGACCACCACGATGAAAACGACCATGATGATAACCACAACGACTACCACGACGCTGACCATAGCGACGAACATGACAACCAAGGCCACAACGACAATGATGCCCATTACGACCACCACGACAACGACCACCACCACGACGACCACCAGGACTAGCACAACCACCACGACAATGACAACGGCCCTGCCCACCAAGACCAACACGAAAAGCACGATGATCACAACGACGACGTGTTCACGATGACGACCATGAGAGCGCCCACAAAGATGAAGACAAAGACGACCGCGAAGATGACCACGGCAACCACCACGACCACGACTGCGCCCACCACGAGGATGACGACCAAGTCGATCATAGCAACGATCACTCTGACCATGACCTCCACTACGACGACCACCACGGCGACGACCAAGCCCACCAAGACCATCGCGACCACTACGACGATCTCCCCGACCACCATGACGACGAGAACCACAGCCATGACGACGACCAAGTCGACAATGGCAACGACCACTACGATGACCACAACGACGACCATGAGAACCACTACAACGACGGCGGCGACCACCACGTCGACCACCATGACTGCGACCAAGTCGACCACGACGACGACCACTACCAACATGACCACCACCACGACAACCATGGCAATAACCACGATGACGATAATGAGCACGACCACACCGATCACCCCATGACTATCAGGACCACTTCGATGATCACTACCACGACAACGTCAACGACGACCATTATGATGATGACCACCAAAACGACAACCGCAACCAACATGACGACCACAACGCAATTGTGACCACGATCATGATGACGACCACGACCACGACCATGGCGAAGGCGACAACAACGATGACGACGGTGACCACCACACCCACCACGCCGACCACGACAACGCCGACGGCCACGTCTACGACCACCATGACCACGACCATGACGATGACAACCACGAGGACCACGCAACAACGACGACCATGAGCATTATCACAATGATGTCCACCACCACCACAACGACAACCACCACCACCACACCCACCATGATGACTACCAACATACACACCATGATGCCCACCACCACACCCACCATGATGACTACCAACATACACACCATGATGCCCACCAACATACCCACCATGATGACCACCACCACACCCATCATGATGACCACAAACACACCCACCATGATGACCACCACCAAACCCACCATGATGGCCACCACCACACCCACCATGATGACCACCTCCACATCCACCATGATGACCACCACCACACCCACTGTGATGACCAACACCACATCCACGATGATGACCACCACCACACCCACCATGATGACCACTACCACACCCACCGTGATGACCACCACCACACCCACCACGATGAAAACCGCCACACCCACCATGACACCCACCACACCACCCACCATGATGACCACCACCCCACCCACCATGATGACCACCACCACTCCCACTGTGATGACAACCACAACACCCACCATGATGACCACCACCACACCCACCATGATGACCACCAAGTGTTACTACATGATTATACAATGCTTTCACCACCTTGGCATCTTGAATGCTCATGTACGTAGGGGAAGTTTGCCTCCTGGATTGAGCTGGAAAGTGTCAGAGTTAGAGAGACAGAACATTTGATAAATATCCTGATAACAATAGGCCCACTAGCGAAATATTAGCTCTCCTGGAGCTGAGTTTAAAGGGCAATGATTTCGAATTCGCTGGCGAAATCTACCAACAAATCTGTGGATGCGCTATGGGTAAATGTTTTAGTCCTAGTTTTGCCAACATCTATGTAGCTGAGTGGGAACAAGATGCGCTTAACAAATGTCCTAAGCAGCCCTTATTTTACCGCCGTTACCTCGATGATATTTTTATGATCTGGAATCATTCGAGGGAAGAGTTTGCTGAATTCTTCACTATTTTGAACAATCACGATCCTAACATCAAACTTAAAGCCAACATCGACCAGTCGTCCATAGACATTTTGGACGTTACTCTCTACAAAGGTGTAAATTATAACACGAGTGGGCTTCTTGATTACAAAGTATTCTTTAAGCCCACCGATTCCCATCAACTACTGCATAAGAAATCTGTCCATCCACCTCATACTTTTAAAGGTATTGTCAAATCACAGCTTATCCGAATTCACCAAAATTCTAGTGATAGAAAGAATTTTGAATCTGCGTGTTCCACCTTATTTAAAGCTCTCAAACAGAGGGGATATTCAACACGATTTTGGCGCAAAATAAAGTCCGAAACTTTACATGATTTGGAAACTATTACTGATAAGGCTGCCGATCAAAAGCCTACCAAAATTCGTCACAATCGTCCGATTATAGGCGTAGGACAATCTCAGAAATGTGGAAAGAAGAGGTGTAAATTAGACCTCTATCTACCTATCAGAAATCATTTGTCAGTTATCAGAACAAAAGCAAATTCCAACGTCAGTCTAATTTAGATTGCGATTCTAAAAATGTTATCTATTTAATATCTTGCAAATTATGCCAAAAGCAGTATGTCGGTGAAACAAAATGCCCTTTAAGATGGCGAGCAACTAGATACCTTTGTGATATTAGACACGACGAGGACACCAACGTAGCTCAACATTTCAATCTTCCTGGTCATTCTGTCGTTAGACACTTTGAAATTATGCCTATTGAGCAACTGCCTCTTTCTGCTACGGCCGAAGAAACTGATAAACAAAGAAAACTTCGAGAATCATTTTGGATTAAGCAACTAAAAACAAAATGGCTGAGAGGCATAAACGTGGACCCTGGTCTTGCTGATCAACGTGAAATTATTCCATTCAGTTTAACATACAATCAAAAAAATGTTGAAATTTCTGAAATTTTGAAAGATGACTATCATAAATTGCAGGATAAAATGAAAGAACCTCTCAATTTGCGTCCAGTGATAGCCTTTAAGAAAAACTCCAATCTACGTGACACCTTGGTTAAATCGAAATTAACTCTTCAAAAACTTTCACAATGAATGATATATATTATTCATATCTTATAGGCCATACCGCCTCTATCAAACAAACATAACAAATCTCAGACAATAAAATAAATAAAAAATATCTCCCAAACTTGGGAGATCCTGAGCCAGTGCGTTTAATCATATAACCACACCCACCATGATGAACACCTCCACACCCACCGTGATGACAACCACCACTCCCCAGATGATGACCACCACCACACCCACCATGATGGCCATCACCATACCCACAATGATGACCACCACCACACCCACCATGATGACCACCACCACACCCACCATGATGCCTATGACGGCCACTACGACGACTACGATGACTACGACGACAACGATGATGGCCATGACCACGACAAGATTGTCACCATTATGCAACATCTGCCATCTCGAACTAGCGACATGCGAGTCAAATCAGAGTGTAAGGCAGCCTACTACAGATTGTGTAGGCCCCTTTGCTTGACATTGCTTGGGGTAGTTCGGTATATATTCTTGAGATGCTGTTTATATTAAGGGGGTGGGGATATCATCCTTATTTAATGGAAGATTTGGGGGAGGGGCTCCTCCTGTTTATGAATGATTCACTGAGAAGTCATTTCATGCAATCTAAATGTACTCTTATCCTTATTTTAAGTGTGAAAAGTTATTGTTATTTTTGGGAGGTCGTTCCAATCATATTTCAACCCCCCCCCCCCCATACCCCTCCCCCATCACCCACCCCGTTCTGTGTGCTGTGCCAAATTTATGTAGAGACACCTGCGCAACAGCCAAGTCCGCTCTAAATAGTCCTTTAGTACAACAGTAGCACAACTAAGTAGTTCTTTTGCTTCAGGAATATATTTACTTGACACAATGACCGGTAGTCGTACACCCAGCAAAATTACAATATTTTGGAAAGTATAACATGTAGATTAAGATTCCGAGAAAATCATAATTCTGTTCACGTTTGGGAATTTAAGTTAATTTAACGTTTATGCATTGATCCGATAAAGTGATATGACAAATTTCAATTTTCACCTACAAAGTTCAAGTTCAAGTTCACTTGATTTCTCCCAAGCTATTGCAATAACTTATGTGGGTAAAAGTTATTACATACAATATTTATGCAGCGGAGCTATTTTAATATAACGGTGGGATGCGATCTGTCACTCAAGAATGTGACGTCAGTAATAATTACGTCACATGTAGGCTGACGTCATACGGTTAATCGTGGACCTCTCTTCATGAAAGTCGAAAAGTCCGTTAAGTATACGAATTGTGGGGTCCATAAATTCCGATCATGAAAAAACCGTGAAAAAACATTTTCGACCAAATATATAAAACTACATTTTGGATATAGCGTCTATAAAAAGAAGGAAATAAGTAATATTGCAATTTGTCCTTTATTCACCGTTCGGCGACTTGTTTTAAAACTTAGGCCGCCTTCTCACTAGGGAGTTAATCAGGAATAACGCCATGCTTCAGTATGACATTATTCCTGATTAACTCTCTAGTGAAAACACGGCCGATGGGCCTCTTTCTCATTGCCTAATCATGTTTAACTATTTCGTATATTGTGTAGGTTAATAATTAGCCAATATATCGGTTTGTATTCAAACTGCTAGAAGATAGTCCCGGACTGGACGTCGGTATTACCCAGTGGAGAGCCAGATAAAACGCTGGCCATAGCGCTACCTACCAGACAGTGAGAGAAAAAGCTGACGGGAGCGCCACATGGCAAAATTTTGAGGGATTAGGTTACGTTCATATAGGATGATTTTCACAATTGTTGTACTCAGCATGTCTATGATTTATGAATAACGAGTCATGCTAAGCCGTAAAAATGATTGCGATGACAAAGCTATGTGTGACTATAACTTGAAACAATAGGTTGATTGCAATTTAACCACCACTAACTCGGCTGTACCCAGACCTAACATTGCACTGAGCCAATAATATGGTCAGATGGGGGTGGGGGTGAGGGGTGGGGGTGAGGAGGAGATGCTTATGCCAAATGTTTGTCTCTCAATGTAAATGCATGGTATATAAAGGCAGCTAATTTCCTTATGCATGAACTATTGCCAGAGTGAAGTAGTTCTGTCAGTTGAAGATAAATTGGACACTCTAATATGAAATGATATTCATCTTCTAAATCGTCGCAAGTATTGCATTTCCTATCTAAGAGAGGGGTTGGCAATGGTTTATGCACTCTTCCTGATTCTATGTGTAGTTTGTGGGAGCTAGTTCGTAGTCTGCACAAGGACGGTCGGTACTTGGTTATTGTTATCATATCCAAATAATTCTTGTATGACACATCATCGACAAAGTGCATGGATCTATAGCCTAGTTTTACTACCCGTGTCTAGCTTCTCCCTCCATTCCAATTGCTCTTTCTTCATAGGCTTCCATGAAACTGTTTTTGTCAACACCATTAGCTTGCGTTAACCAAACATCGTTGAAACCTATAGTACCGAGCATATGTCTTAAAGAACTTACCCATTTTTACAAGTGTTGCTATTATTTTGTCTCGCGTAAATCAAAGCACTGCGCAACTCTATTTGGGTTGCAATTTAGAAGCTTGAACCAATATTTCACCATTCGTATTTCCCTAATTATGCAAAGTGGTACCCTCCCAAGTTCACCATACACCATACAGCTTGGTGTGCTTTTTTTGACGCCTAATAAATGCTTGCAGAAACGGAGATGGTATTTTTCAATTTCGTGTGCCTGATGGACTGAAGTATGGCGTTATTTCCGAATAACCAGTGAGAACACAACCTAAGGCCTCTTTCTCATTAGTTAATCCTAATCCTAATATATAGCCGATATATCGGTTTGCGTTCACAATACTGGAAGATAGTCCTGGGCTGGACGGCGGTGCCACCTGGTGAAGAGCGAGAGAAAATGCTGATTAGAGCGCTACCTAGCAGTCAGTGAGAGAAAATGCTGACGGTAACGCTACCTCGCTAATTTTGTGGGAATAGGTTGCGTTCACTCACATAGGGAAGCAATAACGATAAACCGCCGATTTTGTGAGATTACGTTTCGAAATAAATGACGTGTTTGTTCCGGTACAAGAGCCAGTTCAATGAGAACGTTAGCCAGTATACCCGGCATTTACTGATATAGTGGCAGTATGAGAATACAGGCCGTAGGCCGTGTTCTCACTAGAGAATTAGCTGGCGTCACGCAATACTGAGGTATGGCGTTATTCCCGATTAACTCTCTAGTGAGAACACGGCCTAATCACGGCCTGTGAAAACGGCCTTGATCAAGTATACCACCATATCTCAGTATTCGTTACGCCGGTTAAGTCTCTAGTGAGAACACGACTTTAGATTGACTTGACAATACATCTCGTTAGATTATGTCTTGCATTGGCGTTATAAAAGTGATTTACGAAAATATGTGTTTTAAATCTTTAAGAAAACTATGATTGTATACTCTCAACAACTTGCGGTAATATTTCTCGCTTGTAGACAGTATGCCTTTCGACTCTGAAGTCCCCGAATTTCAATTTTAAGATAATCATACAAAACAGGATGCTGAATATTTTGAAACTGTATTAACTGGAAGATGGTGCTGACATAAGCAATACTACTTTCAAGTCAAATCTGAGTGTTATATTGCAAATGATTCTTTATCGGTTTGGAATGTTTAAGAAAACAAATTATTGTCTAAAATATATGATTAAATTAATTGATTAATTAATTAAAATAAATAAATAAATAAATGAATGACTGAATGAATATGAGTATAATGACACCACAGTTATATGCTTGTTAAGTATGAAGTCACTGCGCTTGATTCGCAACCCGGAAGAGTGTACTTTACTTCATTACGTCATATGTACGTGTCTATGACGTCATCATTTGTTGTTAAACAAAAACATTGTTTTGCGTATTTAATAATCGAGCTGAGCAGTGATGTCTAAATCAACACATCTTATTATGACATCATTCAGTGTACCACCGTTTGTATGACGTGTGCTCCTAATTATGTGACGTCAATGTGGTTGTATAATGCTTTCATAGCGACCACATCTTGAATGTTCAATGAGAATCGAAGATTTTTTATCGGATATGTCACGACGAAATAGAATGCGTAAAAGTTTCAATAATCTGTGGAGATTATTCTCTTGTTGTGTAAGTATTTTATTGATATGTAGAGGTGTCCGGTTCGAGTATGTGGTGTATTTATGAATATATAGGCCAATTGTCACGCGTGTGCGTGCCCGCGCGTGGGTATTATTATTATTATTATTATTATTATTATTATTAATAATAATAATAATAATAATAATAATAATAATAATTATTATTATTATTATTATTATTATTATTATTATTATTATTCTAGACACCACACGTAACATATTGTTGATTCTGTTAAGCTGGAGATATTGTCTGTTTGAAATAGCATTGAACCAGGGGTATTTGTCAACTTCCATGATTTATATTATTTGCTTATTCCAGATCAGATGTATAGCGAGCAGTCACGTGGTACGACGCTGCATTATATATGATATTCTACATTAATTATGATGTTTTATTTTAATATGTTGGTCAGTAGAATACTTATTGCCAAATATCCATCCATCCATGCACCATCCTTCCGTCCGTCTTGACGTCCGTCTTTCCAGTCACCCACCACCCATCCACTCACCCACCCATCCATACATCCATCGATCCATCTATCGATACATCCATCCAACCACCCATACACCCTCCCACCTACCCACCCACCCATACATACATCCATCCATCCATCAATCTATCGATAAATCCATCCACCAACCCATCCACACATCCATCCACCCACCCACCCACCCACCCACCCACCCACCCACCCACCCACCCGCCACGCACCCACCACCCACTCAACCACCCATACATCTACCCACCCATCCATCCATCCATCCATCCATCTATCGGTACATTCATCCAACCACCCACACACCCATCAACCAACCCACCCACCCACCAAGCAACGCACCCACCAACTTACCCGCTGCCACACGCACGTACGCACACACGCCCGCCCGCACGCACGCACGCACGCACGCACGTACGTACGTACGCACGCACGCACGCACGCACGCACGCACGCACGCACGCGCGCACGCGCGCACGCGCGCACGCGCGCACGCACGCACGCACGCACGCACGCACGCACACACACACAGCCAGCCACACACCCACCCATCGACTTACCCGTCCACCCGCTCCTTCCCCCACCCACCCGCCACCCACCCAAACACCACCCATCAATCCACCCACCCACCCACCCATCCATCCATCCACACATCCATACATCAGCCACCAACTCACCAACCCACCTATCCACGCGCCCACCTACCCATGAACCTACCGCTCTATCCACGGCTCATCCGTCCGCCCATCAACCCACCCACCCATTCGCCAAAGAGTCAATATGTCCACCCACCCACCCACCTACCCCTCCCGTCCCTGCCCATCTGCTTGCCCGCCCACCCGCACAACCGCCTGTCAACCTGCCTACCAGTCTTCCCGTCTACCCACGAGCCCACCTACAAACTCGTCCGCCTTGCCACCCGCCCACCAGGTCACCTGCCACTCAGTCAGCCAGCCAGCCAGCCAGCCAGCCAGCCAGCCAGCCAGCCAGCCAGCCAGCCAGCCAGCCAGCCAGCCAGCCAGCCATTCATTCACATATCCACTCACCCACCTACCAATCCACCCGCCCACACATTAACGCATTCATCAACCTGTTCAACAATCTATTCATCAATCCATTCATCAATCAATCCATTTAAACATGCACCATCCATCCACCCACCAAGCTACTCATTCATCAAAATGCTAATATGACAGATAACCACTGGTGACCATCTTGGAAATATATGTCTGAGTGATAACGGCTGAAAAAACATTCGGCGTATGTCACAATTGATACTGATTAGTCTGATACGAAAATGGTAGAAGGCTATATAACTGACAAATGATCTCAAATACAACATGGCCAACAGAGACTGGAAACCAGCTTGGAAATTGTGGTGTCTACGTTAAGTTAACATTGTTCGACGGATCTGATGAGATACATAGACCATTATAGGTGCGTAGTACTATACACCGTCTGAGGACCTTTGATGGGCTTTTCCATACACTTATATTCCAAGCCCATATAACCACCACACGGCCCACACACGCGACTCTTTATAGAGCAACCGAATTCCAGTGACTGCAATGCTTATATTCTTAGCCAGAGCAACCAGAGGTTGCAGACACTTGCCAATTCGTTTTTCCTGATATTCTTTAGAACTAGATAAACTGGGTGGAATCGGCAGTCATAGTGTTGTGGAACGGCCGCCATTCATGCCTATTGTGTTATAATGTGATGTGTACCAATTCTTAGCAGCAAATTCCGATAAACAAGATTCAGTTAAAACGTTAGAGAACCTCGATGTTGCTTTTACGATGTACCCACCAGTGACAGATATTTGGACAAACCCTACTTAGCCCTGAACCTAACTTACCTGGCATGCCCTGTTCCCGCCCTGCGCTAGAAACTTTGCTCTTCGGTGCTATCCTAATATATAAGGTCAGTGCTGTGTAACACCCATGCACACTTCCTGATAGTCATCTATTTATATTATTACAGTTTCCGCGTAACCGCAAGAGACGTTCTGACACCGATACCGAATCAGCGTATGGGTGAGTTTACATATGACAATATTATGTTTATCTTATATTCTAATCAGAGTTTAACAATTGATGTTTTGTTTTATTATTCTTCCATTCTAAGCAGAGTATTATCGTAATTTCATTGTCTGGTTGATTCTTAATCAAAATAACTAACTAATGAAATGTGAAATTTCCTTCCCGAAAAGTGAAGAGACAATTAAAAATTAAACTCCGTGTAACGTATGTTGTACTTAATATTTGGAATAGCTTCATATATAGACATAAATAAGCAGCCACCTTCGGTACACGCACCACAAGCATTCACGGACTCAGGTACACGTGTATTCGTATACAGACACGTGTCAAGAAGCTCTACGCACTGTGACATTGCTCCTCAAGCCTGGTCACGTGACTACATTGTAAACAGTACACGAGACTCTAATATCTATCATGGCTGCAATATCTAACACACACTAGGCTACACGGGTATTCCATTGGATAATCTATAATTATAAAGGTATTCCATTGGCTAACCTTCAAATTGTGGTTTATTGTAGAGTTGAAGCAGCTGCACAAAGTCTCGTGGACGAAAGTAGGCCTAACCCAAGGATGTTAATGAAGGCCGAATTCTTGACACCATCAGGAAACTGGGTGTCTAATAGGCACACTAAAAAAGCTGTAATTGTTGTCGTGACGCCCACATCTATATGTACTGGTACTGAGGTCCAGCGCCAGATTCGCACGCTGTTTGCCAGTCCAAAGCAGGATATCTTCCGGACATGGCAGCAGCAAGACCTGGAATCATCAATGCCACTTGTTTACGTGCCGCCGTCGTATTCGACACTTCAGTCGTACGGAATGCTTCAGTGTCCTGTACGTTACTCAGGACAAACTTGCCTAGAATTATCTCCCTCCGTATCTACTGTGGTGCATCATCTCACATCCAGTGCTACAGTGGCATCCGATAAGCGCGCTCACCCAGGCAGGCGAGACTTCTACCTACTCATGAGAGAGGCATGGCGCTTCCTTGCCCACATTTCCGATTATGCGGCTAGGCAAAGAATTGAGATTACAGTAATGAATGTTCTCATTACTGAGACACAAGTCATTGTTCTGTACAGAATTAGCCATCTCCCTACTCACGAAGTGTCCAGCAAGCAGAGTATTGCAGAGATAACCAGGCCGTGTCTTGTAGATGCACACTCTGAATCAACGTATTGGTGAGTTTACCAAGAACATGTTCTTTTTCTTCCTATTTTCTCTTCTCAGCAGATTTTCCTTCACAGAAATTAATAGACAAATGAAGTGAATAGAAGAGCGCCTCTCATATAAAATCCAATATAAGGTTTAATTATCTGTGCTTACTTTATTTACATTAGATGCTATTCGTTTCAAGAATGTCAAAACTAAAAGCATATTTTTAGAAATATACCATCCAGTTATTACACATACCCAGAACAAAGGTAAAACAACTGAATATATCCTCTTTAAGACAATGTCATTAACATTCCTATTCAGTACAAAAGGGACTTCGATTTCCACGCACACACGCACGCACGCATACACCCCCCCCCCCCACACACACACACGTACGCACGCACGCACACGCACACGCACACGCACACGCACACGCACACGCACACGCACACGCACACGCACACGCACGCACGCACGCACGCACGCACGCACGCACGCACGCACGCACTCACGCACGCACGCACGCACGCACGCACGCACGCACGCACGAACACACATACGACACACGCGCGCACGCACGCACACACACACACAGATGCACGCACTCACGCACACACGTGCGCACGTACGCACGTGCACGCACGCAGCACATACTCGTATATACGCACACACGCACGTTTTCCCGACCGCCCGGCCGTCATTCTGCCCGGCACACGCATTGACATATAAATGATGCATATAAATATACAACCAAGGATACATTTGCGTGCTTACCTCGCGTGAGTGCACGTGCATGCGTGCATGCGTGTCAAGATCTGTACCTAAGTCTACTCAGATTTGGTTCAAACTGCAACACAACAAAGATTCTTATAATCTTTCCAGACATTGGTGCGAAAACAAAAAAAAGCAGAAAAATCAGGAAAATCCTACCAATGGACATTGCCAGTTTTCCATCCATCATGTGGTGTCATATGACGTCATCATCAACTATGTGACTAGAGATTGGCGGGGCATAGCTAAATCTGGAACGGTCCATTTCAATGTGACAAAAACGAGAATGTTTGGAGCTACAGTGTCTGGTTGATCTTATCTTTTACAATAATTCACCAATTCACATAATTTGACTTATTTTATTTTCCATAGCATAATTTCAGCAGAGTTTATAAAATTCTGAGAATTTGTGATATTCTCGTTCATGAGTTTTCACTCTGCAATTTTTATTTATTTTAGCATTGAGGCTGCAGAAGACTGTCTGCAATATGGCACAGGTGTGATGCAAATAGCTGTATGTTCTGAGACACAACTACCTGTCACTGTACTGTTGCACAATCCAGTACGGAATATCTACAGCGTGTTCAGGTCATGGCAGGAGAGACACATGATACCATCAAGACTTGTCATCCATTTGGCACAACAGTTACCACAGTCACGTGTAATGATAAACGCCTCTCCACAATGTGTAATGCGGCGTGAGGTAGATCGTGCGAGCCCTAGCGCTCCACCGAAACCGGCTACATGCGGTCATGCATCAGATGACAAGAAGTTCCCTAGTCCAGGCACGTCAGTACCTGCATCTCAAACACGTATCTCACGTATCTCTGATGCGCAGACTGAGAGTGATGCATTGTGGGAGAAGGTGTTACGAGACTGCGCGGATGATGAAGAAGGTAAGGATAATATAATGGCGGTATTCTCAGAATTACGCAATCTTACTGGAACTGTATTCGTCAAATTGTACCACATACAGATTATTGAAATGATATATCTAGCCTGAAATAAATTCACGTGACATTTTTGGCGACCGAATGCCATCGTTTGATTCGATAGCCCTACGGCCGCACGCATTTTGGAGAGCACAGCACCCTGCTTCTCCAATGAAACCTACACTGGATGATAGAATATTCACAGCCATTCACGCCACCACACACTGAATGGTAAAAGAAGACTCTTAAACTATCCATTCATGTGATTGAATATGCCACACAACAAACAATCCATGCCATATTTTAGATTGATATCAAAGAAGGAAATCCAGGATTAATAGCCAACTGTTGATACATTTCTCTAGTCCATGATTCGCTTTTCTACCAAGCAGAAAAGACATAGGCTGTCTGCATCGGTATGTACGCTCAGTCACACTGGTGTCATCTATAGTTTGACAATGTGGTGAAAAAGCAACCATATAGGTAAGATATTGAACAATTTCAAAACTCATTTGATTGGACGTTATTCTTAAAATATTCGACATGAACATTTTTACATAGTAATGAATGTGTTGTCTCTGCATATTCATGTAGTCACACGCTATTATGTAACGAGATAAACTGGCGGCGACCACAGTTCAACAGCAACATGATGGTAAAAACATATAATAAATAAGATAAAACAATGCACCTAGAAGTAAATGATATGGAATCTATGTACGAGAATCTATCAGTACAAAATAAAAGATTAGAGAATAGATTGTTCTCCCTTAACACAGCACTTCAGTTTTATAATCACATGTATTTTATCCGATATTTCTCTTCATTTCTAGATCCTGAGCGTATTATTCTCGGCCAGAGGACCCTTGTCGCACCAGTAGGGTATAGTGACAGAGAAGAGTGGGTTGAAATCGAACTGAATTCACCACAAGAAATAGAGAATGTCACCGAGCAATCTCCCCCATATCGGTCATTTAATCTCAAGGTAAGCTTAAACAACTGTCCCAATATATATCACAGTGTACTCTAATTAACACTGAAACAATTACAAACCGGAAATGACAAATTCTTTTTGATGCATGAATAGTCTGTTGAATGTTTTGAAACTAATTTGACTGGAGGCTGTTGCTGTCTATCGCAGCAACAGCTTCCAGTCAAATTAGTTTCAAAATATTCAACACGTTTCATGTATAGTTATCTTGTATTGCAGGCATTTGGATTTCAAGGGGTAAAGCCTTAACCTCGGCTCTGTAGGATAGAGAAGCATGTATTTATGTAGGCTATAGACACCTGTATTTATGTAGGATAGAGACACATGTATTTATGTAGGACAGAGACGTCTGTGTTCATGTAGGACAGAGGCGCCTGTATTTATGTAGGCTAGAGCGACCTGTATTTATGTAGGTTAGAGACGTTTGTATTTATGTAGGATAAAAACACCTGCATTTATGTAAGACAGAGACACCTGTATTTATATAGGATAGAGACACCTGTATTTACGTAGGATAGAGACACATGTATTTATGTAGGACAGAGACGTCTGTGTTCATGTAGGATAGATGCACCTGCATTTATGTAGGATAGAGACACCTGCATTTATGTAGGATAGAGACACCTGAATTTATGTAGGATAGAGACGTCTGTATTCATGTAGGATAGAGACACCTGCATTTATGTAGTTTAGAGACACCTGTATTTATGTAGGCTAGAGACACCTGTATTTATGTAGGATAGGGGTCTGTATTCATGTAGGATAGAGACACCTGTATTTATGTGGGTTAGAGTCACCTGTATTTATGTAGGCTAGAGACACCTGTATCTATGTAGGATAGAGAGGTCTGTATTCATGTAGGATAGAGGCACCTGTATTTATGTAGGATAGAGACAGCTGTATTATGTAGGATAGAGACATCTGTATTTATGTAGGATAGAGACGCCTGTATTTATGTAGGATCGAGACACCTGTATTTATGTAGGATAGAGACACATGTATTTATGTAGGATAGAGGCACCTGTATTTATGTAGGATGGAGACGCGATATTTATGTAGGATAAAAACACGTGCATTTATGTAAGACAGAGACACCTGTATTTATATAGGATAGAGACACCTGTATTTACGTAGGATAGAGACACATGTATTTATGTAGGACAGAGACGTCTGTGTTCATGTAGGATAGATGCACCTGCATTTATGTAGGATAGAGACACCTGCATTTATGTAGGATAGAGACACCTGAATTTATGTAGGATAGAGACGTCTGTATTCATGTAGGATAGAGACACCTGCATTTATGTAGTATAGAGACACCTGTATTTATGTAGGCTAGAGACACCTGTATTTATGTAGGATAGGGGTCTGTATTCATGTAGGATAGAGACACCTGTATTTATGTGGGTTAGAGACACCTGTATTTATGTAGGCTAGAGACACCTGTATCTATGTAGGATAGAGAGGTCTGTATTCATGTAGGATAGAGGCACCTGTATTTATGTAGGATAGAGACAGCTGTATTATGTAGGATAGAGACATCTGTATTTATGTAGGATAGAGACGCCTGTATTTATGTAGGATCGAGACACCTGTATTTATGTAGGATAGAGACACATGTATTTATGTAGGATAGAGGCACCTGTATTTATGTAGGATGGAGACGCGATATTTATGTAGGAGAGAGACACCTGTATTTATGTAGGATAGAGACACCTGTATTTATATAAGATAGAGACGCCAGTATTTATGTAGGATAGAGAGGTCTGTATTCATGTAGGATAGAGACACCTGCATTTATGTAGGATAGAGACACCTGCAGTTATGTAAGATAGAGACGCCTGCATTTATATGGGATAGAGACGCCTGTGTTTATGTAGGATAGAGACACCTGTATTTATGTAGGATAGGGACGCCTGTATTTATGTAGGATAGAGACGGCTGTACTTATGGAGGAAAGAAACATATGTATTTATGTAGGATAGAGACGCGTGTAGTCATGTAGGATGGAGACGCATGTATTTATGTAGGATAGTGACGCCTGTATTTATGTAGGACAGAGACAGCTGTATTTATGTAGGATAGAGACATCTGTATTTATGTAGGATAGAGACACCTGTATTTATGTAGGATAGAGACACGTGTATTTATGTAGGATAGAGGCACCTGTATTTATGTAGGATAGAGACCCTTGTATTTATGTAGGATAGAGACGCAATATTTATGTAGGAGAGAGACACCTGTATTTATGTAGGAGAGAGACACCTGTATTTATGTAGGATAGAGACACCTGTATTATGTAGGATGGAGACATCTGTATTTATGTAGGATAGAGACGCCTGTATTTATGTAGGATCGAGACACCTGTATTTATGTAGGATAGAGACACATGTATTTATGTAGGATAGAGGCACCTGTATTTATGTATGATGGAGACGCGATATTTATGTAGGATAAAAACACCTGCATTTATGTAAGACAGAGACACCTGTATTTATATAGGATAGAGACACCTGTATTTACGTAGGATAGAGACACATGTATTTATGTAGGACAGAGACGTCTGTGTTCATGTAGGATAGATGCACCTGCATTTATGTAGGATAGAGACACCTGCATTTATATAGGATAGAGACACCTGTATTTATGTAGGATGGAGACGCGATATTTATGTAGGATAAAAACACGTGCATTTATGTAAGACAGAGACACCTGTATTTATATAGGATAGAGACACCTGTATTTACGTAGGATAGAGACACATGTATTTATGTAGGACAGAGACGTCTGTGTTCATGTAGGATAGATGCACCTGCATTTATGTAGGATAGAGACACCTGCATTTATGTAGGATAGAGACACCTGAATTTATGTAGGATAGAGACGTCTGTATTCATGTAGGATAGAGACACCTGCATTTATGTAGTATAGAGACACCTGTATTTATGTAGGCTAGAGACACCTGTATTTATGTAGGATAGGGGTCTGTATTCATGTAGGATAGAGACACCTGTATTTATGTGGGTTAGAGACACCTGTATTTATGTAGGCTAGAGACACCTGTATCTATGTAGGATAGAGAGGTCTGTATTCATGTAGGATAGAGGCACCTGTATTTATGTAGGATAGAGACAGCTGTATTATGTAGGATAGAGACATCTGTATTTATGTAGGATAGAGACGCCTGTATTTATGTAGGATCGAGACACCTGTATTTATGTAGGATAGAGACACATGTATTTATGTAGGATAGAGGCACCTGTATTTATGTAGGATGGAGACGCGATATTTATGTAGGAGAGAGACACCTGTATTTATGTAGGATAGAGACACCTGTATTTATATAAGATAGAGACGCCAGTATTTATGTAGGATAGAGAGGTCTGTATTCATGTAGGATAGAGACACCTGCATTTATGTAGGATAGAGACACCTGCAGTTATGTAAGATAGAGACGCCTGCATTTATATGGGATAGAGACGCCTGTGTTTATGTAGGATAGAGACACCTGTATTTATGTAGGATAGGGACGCCTGTATTTATGTAGGATAGAGACGGCTGTACTTATGGAGGAAAGAAACATATGTATTTATGTAGGATAGAGACGCGTGTAGTCATGTAGGATGGAGACGCATGTATTTATGTAGGATAGTGACGCCTGTATTTATGTAGGACAGAGACAGCTGTATTTATGTAGGATAGAGACATCTGTATTTATGTAGGATAGAGACACCTGTATTTATGTAGGATAGAGACACGTGTATTTATGTAGGATAGAGGCACCTGTATTTATGTAGGATAGAGACCCTTGTATTTATGTAGGATAGAGACGCAATATTTATGTAGGAGAGAGACACCTGTATTTATGTAGGAGAGAGACACCTGTATTTATGTAGGATAGAGACACCTGTATTATGTAGGATGGAGACATCTGTATTTATGTAGGATAGAGACGCCTGTATTTATGTAGGATAGAGACACATGTATTTATGTAGGATAGAGACACATGTATTTATGTAGGATAGAGGCACCTGTATTTATGTATGATGGAGACGCGATATTTATGTAGGATAAAAACACCTGCATTTATGTAAGACAGAGACACCTGTATTTATATAGGATAGAGACACCTGTATTTACGTAGGATAGAGACACATGTATTTATGTAGGACAGAGACGTCTGTGTTCATGTAGGATAGATGCACCTGCATTTATGTAGGATAGAGACACCTGCATTTATATAGGATAGAGACACCTGTATTTATGTAGGATGGAGACGCGATATTTATGTAGGATAAAAACACGTGCATTTATGTAAGACAGAGACACCTGTATTTATATAGTATAGAGACACCTGTATTTACGTAGGATAGAGACACATGTATTTATGTAGGACAGAGACGTCTGTGTTCATGTAGGATAGATGCACCTGCATTTATGTAGGATAGAGACACCTGCATTTATGTAGGATAGAGACACCTGAATTTATGTAGGATAGAGACGTCTGTATTCATGTAGGATAGAGACACCTGCATTTATGTAGTATAGAGACACCTGTATTTATGTAGGCTAGAGACACCTGTATTTATGTAGGATAGGGGTCTGTATTCATGTAGGATAGAGACACCTGTATTTATGTGGGTTAGAGACACCTGTATTTATGTAGGCTAGAGACACCTGTATCTATGTAGGATAGAGAGGTCTGTATTCATGTAGGATAGAGGCACCTGTATTTATGTAGGATAGAGACAGCTGTATTATGTAGGATAGAGACATCTGTATTTATGTAGGATAGAGACGCCTGTATTTATGTAGGATCGAGACACCTGTATTTATGTAGGATAGAGACACATGTATTTATGTAGGATAGAGGCACCTGTATTTATGTAGGATGGAGACGCGATATTTATGTAGGAGAGAGACACCTGTATTTATGTAGGATAGAGACACCTGTATTTATATAAGATAGAGACGCCAGTATTTATGTAGGATAGAGAGGTCTGTATTCATGTAGGATAGAGACACCTGCATTTATGTAGGATAGAGACACCTGCAGTTATGTAAGATAGAGACGCCTGCATTTATATGGGATAGAGACGCCTGTGTTTATGTAGGATAGAGACACCTGTATTTATGTAGGATAGGGACGCCTGTATTTATGTAGGATAGAGACGGCTGTACTTATGGAGGAAAGAAACATATGTATTTATGTAGGATAGAGACGCGTGTAGTCATGTAGGATGGAGACGCATGTATTTATGTAGGATAGTGACGCCTGTATTTATGTAGGACAGAGACAGCTGTATTTATGTAGGATAGAGACATCTGTATTTATGTAGGATAGAGACACCTGTATTTATGTAGGATAGAGACACGTGTATTTATGTAGGATAGAGGCACCTGTATTTATGTAGGATAGAGACCCTTGTATTTATGTAGGATAGAGACGCAATATTTATGTAGGAGAGAGACACCTGTATTTATGTAGGAGAGAGACACCTGTATTTATGTAGGATAGAGACACCTGTATTATGTAGGATGGAGACATCTGTATTTATGTAGGATAGAGACGCCTGTATTTATGTAGGATCGAGACACCTGTATTTATGTAGGATAGAGACACATGTATTTATGTAGGATAGAGGCACCTGTATTTATGTATGATGGAGACGCGATATTTATGTAGGATAAAAACACCTGCATTTATGTAAGACAGAGACACCTGTATTTATATAGGATAGAGACACCTGTATTTACGTAGGATAGAGACACATGTATTTATGTAGGACAGAGACGTCTGTGTTCATGTAGGATAGATGCACCTGCATTTATGTAGGATAGAGACACCTGCATTTATGTAGGATAGAGACACCTGAATTTATGTAGGATAGAGACGTCTGTATTCATGTAGGATAGAGACACCTGCATTTATGTAGTATAGAGACACCTGTATTTATGTAGGCTAGAGACACCTGTATTTATGTAGGATAGGGGTCTGTATTCATGTAGGATAGAGACACCTGTATTTATCTGGGTTAGAGACACCTGTATTTATGTAGGCTAGAGACACCTGTATCTATGTAGGATAGAGAGGTCTGTATTCATGTAGGATAGAGGCACCTGTATTTATGTAGGATAGAGACAGCTGTATTATGTAGGATAGAGACATCTGTATTTATGTAGGATAGAGACGCCTGTATTTATGTAGGATCGAGACACCTGTATTTATGTAGGATAGAGACACATGTATTTATGTAGGATAGAGGCACCTGTATTTATGTAGGATGGAGACGCGATATTTATGTAGGAGAGAGACACCTGTGTTTATGTAGGATAGAGACACCTGTATTTATATAAGATAGAGACGCCAGTATTTATGTAGGATAGAGAGGTCTGTATTCATGTAGGATAGAGACACCTGCATTTATGTAGGATAGAGACACCTGCAGTTATGTAAGATAGAGACGCCTGCATTTATATGGGATAGAGACGCTTGTGTTTATGTAGGATAGAGACACCTGTATTTATGTAGGATAGGGACGCCTGTATTTATGTAGGATAGAGACGGCTGTACTTATGGAGGAAAGAAACATATGTATTTATGTAGGATAGAGACGCGTGTAGTTATGTAGGATGGAGACGCATGTATTTATATAGGATAGTGACGCCTGTATTTATGTAGGACAGAGACAGCTGTATTTATGTAGGATAGAGACATCTGTATTTATGTAGGATAGAGACACCTGTATTTATGTAGGATAGAGACACGTGTATTTATGTAGGATAGAGGCACCTGTATTTATGTAGGATAGAGACCCTTGTATTTATGTAGGATAGAGACGCGATATTTATGTAGGAGAGAGACACCTGTATTTATGTAGGAGAGAGACACCTGTATTTATGTAGGATAGAGACACCTGTATTATGTAGGATAGAGACATCTGTATTTATGTAGGATAGAGACGCCTGTATTTATGTAGGATCGAGACACCTGTATTTATGTAGGATAGAGACACATGTATTTATGTAGGATAGAGGCACCTGTATTTATGTAGGATGGAGACGCGATATTTATGTAGGAGAGAGACACCTGTATTTATGTAGGATAGAGACACCTGTATTTATATAAGATAGAGACGCCAGTATTTATGCAGGATAGAGAGGTCTGTATTCATGTAGGATAGAGACACCTGCATTTATGTAGGATAGAGACACCTGCAGTTATGTAAGATAGAGACGCCTGCATTTATATGGGATAGAGACGCCTGTGTTTATGTAGGATAGAGACACCTGTATTTATGTAGGATAGGGACGCCTGTATTTATGTAGGATAGAGACGGCTGTACTTATGGAGGAAAGAAACATATGTATTTATGTAGGATAGAGACGCGTGTATTTATGTAGGATGGAGACGCATGTATTTATGTAGGATAGTGACGCCTGTATTTGTGTAGGACAGAGACAGCTGTATTTATGTAGGATAGAGACATCTGTATTTATGTAGGATAGAGACACCTGTATTTATGTAGGATAGAGACACGTGTATTTATGTAGGATAGAGGCACCTGTATTTATGTAGGATAGAGACCCTTGTATTTATGTAGGATAGAGACGCGATATTTATGTAGGAGAGAGACACCTGTATTTATGTAGGAGAGAGACACCTGTATTTATGTAGGATAGAGACACCTGTATTATGTAGGATAGAGACATCTGTATTTATGTAGGATAGAGACGCCTGTATTTATGTAGGATCGAGACACCTGTATTTATGTAGGATAGAGACACATGTATTTATGTAGGATAGAGGCACCTGTATTTATGTAGGATGGAGACGCGATATTTATGTAGGAGAGAGACACCTGTATTTATGTAGGATAGAGACACCTGTATTTATATAAGATAGAGACGCCAGTATTTATGTAGGATAGAGAGGTCTGTATTCATGTAGGATAGAGACACCTGCATTTATGTAGGATAGAGACACCTGCAGTTATGTAAGATAGAGACGCCTGCATTTATATGGGATAGAGACGCCTGCGTTTATGTAGGATAGAGACACCTGTATTTATGTAGGATAGGGACGCCTGTATTTATGTAGGATAGAGACGGCTGTACTTATGGAGGAAAGAAACATATGTATTTATGTAGGATAGAGACGCGTGTATTTATGTAGGATGGAGACGCATGTATTTATGTAGGATAGAGGCACCTGTATTTATGTAGGATAGAGACCCTTGTATTTATGTAGGATAGAGACGCAATATTTATGTAGGAGAGAGACACCTGTATTTATGTAGGAGAGAGACACCTGTATTTATGTAGGATAGAGACACCTGTATTATGTAGGATGGAGACATCTGTATTTATGTAGGATAGAGACGCCTGTATTTATGTAGGATCGAGACACCTGTATTTATGTAGGATAGAGACACATGTATTTATGTAGGATAGAGGCACCTGTATTTATGTATGATGGAGACGCGATATTTATGTAGGATAAAAACACCTGCATTTATGTAAGACAGAGACACCTGTATTTATATAGGATAGAGACACCTGTATTTACGTAGGATAGAGACACATGTATTTATGTAGGACAGAGACGTCTGTGTTCATGTAGGATAGATGCACCTGCATTTATGTAGGATAGAGACACCTGCATTTATGTAGGATAGCGACACCTGAATTTATGTAGGATAGAGACGTCTGTATTCATGTAGGATAGAGACACCTGCATTTATGTAGTATAGAGACACCTGTATTTATGTAGGCTAGAGACACCTGTATTTATGTAGGATAGGGGTCTGTATTCATGTAGGATAGAGACACCTGTATTTATGTGGGTTAGAGACACCTGTATTTATGTAGGCTAGAGACACCTGTATCTATGTAGGATAGAGAGGTCTGTATTCATGTAGGATAGTGGCACCTGTATTTATGTAGGATAGAGACAGCTGTATTATGTAGGATAGAGACATCTGTATTTATGTAGGATAGATACGCCTGTATTTATGTAGGATCGAGACACCTGTATTTATGTAGGATAGAGACACATGTATTTATGTAGGATAGAGGCACCTGTATTTATGTAGGATGGAGACGCGATATTTATGTAGGAGAGAGACACCTGTGTTTATGTAGGATAGAGACACCTGTATTTATATAAGATAGAGACGCCAGTATTTATGTAGGATAGAGAGGTCTGTATTCATGTAGGATAGAGACACCTGCATTTATGTAGGATAGAGACACCTGCAGTTATGTAAGATAGAGACGCCTGCATTTATATGGGATAGAGACGCTTGTGTTTATGTAGGATAGAGACACCTGTATTTATGTAGGATAGGGACGCCTGTATTTATGTAGGATAGAGACGGCTGTACTTATGGAGGAAAGAAACATATGTATTTATGTAGGATAGAGACGCATGTATTTATGTAGGATAGTGACGCCTGTATTTATGTAGGACAGAGACAGCTGTATTTATGTAGGATAGAGACATCTGTATTTATGTAGGATAGAGACACCTGTATTTATGTAGGATAGAGACACGTGTATTTATGTAGGATAGAGGCACCTGTATTTATGTAGGATAGAGACCCTTGTATTTATGTAGGATAGAGACGCGATATTTATGTAGGAGAGAGACACCTGTATTTATGTAGGAGAGAGACACCTGTATTTATGTAGGATAGAGACACCTGTATTATGTAGGATAGAGACATCTGTATTTATGTAGGATAGAGACGCCTGTATTTATGTAGGATCGAGACACCTGTATTTATGTAGGATAGAGACACATGTATTTATGTAGGATAGAGGCACCTGTATTTATGTAGGATGGAGACGCGATATTTATGTAGGAGAGAGACACCTGTATTTATGTAGGATAGAGACACCTGTATTTATATAAGATAGAGACGCCAGTATTTATGTAGGATAGAGAGGTCTGTATTCATGTAGGATAGAGACACCTGCATTTATGTAGGATAGAGACACCTGCAGTTATGTAAGATAGAGACGCCTGCATTTATATGGGATAGAGACGCCTGCGTTTATGTAGGATAGAGACACCTGTATTTATGTAGGATAGGGACGCCTGTATTTATGTAGGATAGAGACGGCTGTACTTATGGAGGAAAGAAACATATGTATTTATGTAGGATAGAGACGCGTGTATTTATGTAGGATGGAGACGCATGTATTTATGTAGGATAGTGACGCCTGTATTTGTGTAGGACAGAGACAGCTGTATTTATGTAGGATAGAGACATCTGTATTTATGTAGGATAGAGACACCTGTATTTATGTAGGATAGAGACACGTGTATTTATGTAGGATAGAGGCACCTGTATTTATGTAGGATAGAGACCCTTGTATTTATGTAGGATAGAGACGCGATATTTATGTAGGAGAGAGACACCTGTATTTATGTAGGAGAGAGACACCTGTATTTATGTAGGATAGAGACACCTGTATTATATAAGATAGAGACGCCTGTATTTATGTAGGATAGAGACACCTGTATTTATGTGGGATAGAGACACCTGTATTTATGTAGGATAGAGACGGTTGTATTTATGTAGGATAGGGACACCTGTATTTATGTAGGATAGACACCTGTATTTATGTAGGATAGATACGCCTGTATTTATGTAGGATAGAGACACCTGTATTTATGTAGGATAGACGCCTGTACTTATGTAGGATAGAGACGCCTGTATTTATGTAGGATAAAGACGCATGTATTTATGTAGGATAGAGACACCTGTATTTATGTAGGCTAGAGACGCATGTTTTATTTCGGATAAAGACGCATGTATTTATGTAGGATAGAGACACCCGTATTTATGAAGGATAAAGACGCATGTGTTTATGTGGGATAGAGACGCATGCATTTATGTAGAATAGAGACACCTGTATTTATGATATGATTACATTTTGTTATATTGTTTACATTTTATTATATTTCAGGAGAAAGCATTTAAATTGCTTCACCCTTTGGGAGATGTTTTGTCTTTTTGGCGACGGAAAACGGATGGAGAGTCATGAATATTTATTTAATTATTTATTTATTCATTTATATTATTTATTTATTCATTTTATTTATTCATTTTATTTATTTATTTATTTATTTATTTATTTATTTATTTATTTATTTGTTTATTTATTTATTATTTATTTATTTATTTATTTATTTATTTATTTATTTATTTATTGTTTTAATTAATTATTTATTTATTTATTTTAAATTCAACTGTATAATCTCCCTCTATCGCATTGGAAAACCAGATGCCCAAGAGCTAGTAATGTCAGCCCCATATGCAAGCATATTTAGATAAGACGTTTTTGAAAATTAGTCTTTTTCTGGTACACTCTATATGGCCGTAATTCCATGTTACGTATACAGGGAGAACCTCACTGTATACAAGGATGTGGGTCGATCCCACTGACTGCCCACTGCTTTATATGTGCGAGATTACAAGTGGGATAAAAGAAAATATTGAAAATAATGATCAAGTTTACTCGTTTATCTATTTTTATATGAAGTGAAAATGAATGTACACATCGTATAATACATTTGGAAGCTGCGAAGTAGTGGTCTAAACACATAGTCCGGAACAGGTTATTGACTCTAGACACTACAACTAAAGTAACCAAAGTTGTTAATTTGATGGTAATCGCGTATGATTTATACCATGGTTTAATAATCTCAGAGCTATGGAATTGGCTCAATAACTGGTACGAGACTAATGAAAGCGGCTTGCATCACGTCGAAAAATGGAAATACTTGTCGCTACTAGCAAATTAGAATCGCGATACGCGCACGTTCACCAATGAGGGCAGAGTAGTTTAGCACGTAATTACAGACGAACAATGGGTATTAACTAGATCATAACCGGCTCATGGGTATTCCCCACCAACACCGCACCCCTATGCCCACGGGTATGCAGAACTGAGTATCACGGTGTCAATAGAAAGATGTAAAAGTCAAATATATTTTCATCAATAAACGTTTCTAAAAATATCATATTGTTGCATTGTGCCTTTGATCCATTTTTTTGCTAATATGACGAACGCTAACGTTGCTGCGCTAACGACATATGTGCTTTCACGCGCGCGTGCCAGTGTACACGCGTGCGCGCCTGTGCGAGTGCGCATGCTGCGTGTGCGTACGCGTTAAGGCAGTTGTTATAGATGTTCTTAGGGTTGACTGATAGTCATGTGAGAGATGGGAAACAGGTACAGTGATTAGATTGGGGAAAGAGAAAAGTTGACTAGATATGAGGCCTGTATGCTACCTCTGGGCTACTCGATGATGAAGATATTCAGTTTTACCAATGCCCCGCCCATCTTCAGCTAAGCTCCACCCACACTTCGTCCGCGTTATGATCGATCGATCCTTGAACTCCCTGACTATCAATTTTCAGAGAACTATACAAGTAATCTGTTTAGGCTGCAAGAGTCAGCAAGTGAAGTTAGTTTCAAAATATTCAACAGCATGATTATTAAATAGTAATACATACAATTCGTAAAACAACGCTTAGTCCGTCATCAAGGAACGTCATAGGATTATGATGGATAAACACGAATCGTCAATTATCACTCATCGATGTAAGTGAGCGCATACCCTGCCCCCCAATGCACCCGCCATCTGTACAATAGAGTGAACCATTTCTAGCTATGCCACGCCCATTTCTAGCTATGTTACGCTCATTTCTAACAAAGCCACGCCCAATTCCAACTATGCCATGCCCATTTCTAGCTAAGCTCCGCCCACGCTGTGCGCGTGTTGTGATCGATCTATATAGTTTGAACCATAACTTCCCTGAATGCCAGTTCAAGGTAACTATTCAGGTAAGCTGTTGAATATTTTGAAACTTATTTGACTGGGTGATGTTTCTGCATACTATAGTGGAAATGACCAGTACAATTAGTTTCAAATGATTCTTTAGAATGTTGTTTAAATAATATGATCTGAACGCGTTAAGCCTCATATCAGCCTAAACCAGCCTCGACAGTGGTCTGGAGAATTGCCCAATTGCAGACCAAAACAAGAACTATCTTCGACAACCGAGCCAGTCATTCCAGTGGTAATTTTTCAAAAACAGTCTTCTCTTGGCCTACAAATGGACATTTTGAATGAAAAATTTAAATTTTCTTTTACAAATTTAAGTGTTAACGGGTTAACTCTATGTAAGCAATTATAATTTAATACAAATAAAGAACCGTGACACAAGATGTGGTCAAAGCTGAATGTTGAATGTGTACTAAACGTGTTAACCCTTTCAACACCGAATTCCTGTTTTTCAAGTTCAAGATAAATATACAGACACGCTGTATACTATTTTGAATCTAGTTTGACAGAACTGGTTTTATTACTTTAGACAGGAAACCTTACAGTCCAATTAGTCAGAAAATATTCAACAGTATAATTATTTAATCGTAACTCATTGTTGGTGTTTGGAAATTCTGGTTCAACACTTTAAACCTTAGAAAAGTATATACTGTGCAGTTTCGGTATATAATATGTGTGGTGGATGTGGAGACTCTGGATTGTATGTTCACGAACCCTAAATCTTTGATACGCATGGGCGTAGTGAGACATGGTGTTACCTACGTCGTGAAGAAGAGCAGTTACTTTACTACAGCGGTATGGCAATTTCCGTACCAATAATTTGCCCAACAATTATTCGTTAAATCCTGAAAATACAACAATTATTTACTTGTCAGACATTTAACCCATCAGACCAAATATAGCATATATATTTCTTTACGATGTAAAAGTTAATCTGTCGACTATTTTGGAAGAAAATTTCTTTCAAAATATTCAACAAAATATATTTTATCAGTAAGAATGCATAAAATGGCTTCTCAGAGGATCTAATTTTCACAATTTTTCAGTAAAGAAACACAGAAATCCCTTTCTTTGGGAGGCGTAATCCCCTCACAGACCTCCGCAGGCATTGCCCTACCCATCACTAGTAGCTGGCGCCGCCTCTGATATGAGCTATATCAAACATTAGCATAAAATTTACACGATGTGACACGCATGTGACGTCATGAAATCTGCCGCGACCAATGGATGTCAGCACCACTGATGTCATGGGTCCTTCATCGCACCGCCTTACTTCATTGAAGTAATCTAAATCTGGAATCTGTTAATAGGTTGGCGTAAATCAGAGATTGCTCCAGTAGAAAGGCACTCGCCGCATCATTAAGCCGCGGCATGGTTCGGTTGACAAGATAATATGATACTTGAGTTATTTTGTGCGTATTTGGGATAGGCGAAAATGATAAATACATTATTTCTTTCAAGGAAGGGGGTGATCAATTGCATATATATAGCTCATACAATATTCACATCAGTAGCTGTCATCTGATGTACATGGCGTGGACCCAGAAGTGAGAGAATAAAGACGTCTATCAGGGTGGGTGGGTGGGGGGGGGGTTATCGAATGGGTTGGGGTGGGTGGGTGTTGGCACAAAGTGAGAGAATTTTGGTATACATGGTGGGGCCTAAAAAGTGACTGAATGACCTTTCTCTCGCTTTCTCATTCTGTCGCCACCTCCATGCCCTTTACCTGTCCGCTCTCTCTCCTCCCCACCCCCTCCCCCACTCCATCCCTCTCTCTCGCTCTCCTTCTTTCTCCCCTCACCCTCGCACCCGCTCTCTCCCTCCAACACGCATTTCCGCCCCCCCGACCTTCCTTCCCTCCTCTCCCCCCACCTCTCTCTCTCCACACCATCGCTCTCTTTCCCTCTACCTCTTCCTTCATTCCCTCCTTCTTTCCTTTCTACCTCCTACCCTCCCTCCCTCGTTTCCACCATCCCTCGCTCCACCAAACGCCAATCCCCCATAGACCCTCCCTCACCTCTATCTACCCATCTCTCTCTCTCTCTCTCTCTCTCTCTCTCTCTCTCTCTCTCTCTTCTCTCCTCTCTCTCTCTCCTCTGCGTAGAATAGAGAAGTTGAATGTCGACACAACGCTGCTTCGATTATTACTGAGCTCCTGCCGATGGCATGGCTGTCATAGATACATATATCTAGTGACAGCTGTACGAGAGACCACCAAGTTTTTTGGGCCCGCATATGGTGATACATTTAGATACGCGATCCACAGAGCGTCTGCGGTACAATTATTGGGTCTCATGTAGACGCTTTGATTGTACTACAGTAATTGTAGTGCCAAAGCAATTACGCCTTGGTCTCATTTTGACAATATTCGTTTGGAGTTATTCAAACAAACATTGGTAGTAATCCATATAAAACGAAACTAATATAATGCTTTTTGTGCAACAAGAAGAAAGGCGCGATTCTATTCATGGTAATTAATCTACTGGAAGATTTATCTAGATATGAACTGGGAATGTTTATCGATGTAATTGTATCAATATATTGATTGCTATTGTATAAACATCCAGATCTACCCAGACAGACAACGTATATCACTCACTCACCCATTACGTACCATTTTATCTCCAACTCTTGTAGCATCACGTAGTGTAGAGTTAAGCATTAGTGGCGCGCGTCAGCAAGTAATGTACTATGATCTACTGGTTATTATACAGGTGTTCTCTTGAAGCGATGGCATAATTAGGCTAGTTTTTGCATTACCGTTATAATGCAGCAACATGAAATGCATATGTAGGCTATGCAATTAGACTTTAATGGAAAGATCTATGCTGTCTATACAGCATGCTTATTAAATAGTCTTAGTCTATCATCAATTCAGCCGTCGTGACGAACCTATCTACGCCATTCGCGAGGTCTATATGTCACACAGTTGATTATGACGTCATATGATTTATGGATAAACTGGAATCCTCTATTGATGTACATAATTATAACATAATACTTATAGAAAACAGCAACAGAACAGTGAAACGCGGCAATAGCTTTAACATGCAAGTCTACTTAAACCAATCGCCGGAAGCATATGGTGCTGACAGCTATCTCAATGACACCACATCCGGTCAACTCAGGGACAAGGAGATATTTGAATACACCCTACCGATTCCACTCGTGATTTATCGTATTCCTATGTACATTCTCGTAGTTATAGGCGTTCCTGCTAATCTTCTATTATTATTTTATTTGTTCCGGTCGGGTAAATATCGAACAACTACATTCTGTACCATCACTAGTTTGGCACTGGCGGATTTTGTTGCATGTTTGGGTGTGAGTCTAACATTGGTGCTTTTATATCCAGAAATGCCTTTAAATGTTCCAGGATATATATGCCCCATGTTGGAGTTCTGTGTCATTGCTTCTATCGTCGCTAGTTCGTACCATTTACACTTATTTTCAGTAATTCGATTCTATCAGTTGATTTACCCCTTAAAGTCAAAAACAAATCTTACATTGAAGTTAATAATTTGTTGTTGTTTAGGGATATGGATAACATCGGTTATTGGAAGTTTACCATTCTTATGGTTTGCAAAGTCGGTGTATATTCTTGATGGAAAGAACACAAAGAAAGTTTGTAATTTCTATGCTAACTACCAACTTAGAGATATTTTATTCCATATTATAATATACGTTCTTCCAATCTCAACAATGATAACACTTCACATCATCAAGTTTGTAAAGCTAAATAAGGCGACTTCAGATGAAGACCTAAACAAGCAGAACGGAAAAGGTACTGTCCATAAAGCCATGTATATGATAATCATCTCCTTCCTCATCTCATGGATTCCTGCCTTCATTCACGATATGGTGCATGAAGCATTCGGTGTACCATATAGACATTATCATATGGTCTTGTATCATATCACAAATATCATCCTTGTTGGCAATAACTGCGCGAATCCATATATCTATATGTTAATGGCAAAACCAATCAGAGATGATATTCTTAGCTACATCTGTATACCTAACTGCCAGAGGAAATAAGTGGATGGTTATTAAGGTGCTTGCTGTTGAATGTGACTTTCCGACAAACTGGTAGAAAGCTTCATTGTATTAGAAATAAGTACATGGTCTACGTTCCAGAATACTGTAAGGTTACAACATGCATTATTGTCCCAATATGAGTTAGGTCAAGTGTGATAAATGATTTCATGGCAGATGTATTTACTGTTCTTGATGTAACCTTGATGTACCTTGAGAGGTAGCGTTTCAATATATCATGGCGAAGCAGGCATCATGTTGATATTTTGATGCTGAATCTTGAGATTAGGACGATACCATACAGAATTATATACAATTTTTCACAGCACATGGGGATATTTCATGCGCCAACTACATAATCTGCATAATAGTAAAATCAGTCCCTATCGCCGATTTATGTGAAATGGGTAGCACAGCTCTCAGTATTAATAATTGGTTGGTATCCATTAAAAGGTTATAGAAAGACATGTATTCACAATTAAATTCAAATCTGAAGCAACTTCAGATAACTATTATTTAGATCTGCAAAGTTTTACTTTAAGATCCAAATTTATATTAGTTGTGGATAATGCAATCATAATAAAGTGTTTTAGTCTCACTGAATCTAGGGTTAGTTGGTGCTGGATAAATTTTGGCCACGTGCTTGGTGGTTTTTCGCCTGCATGTAAAACACCTTTCAAGGTTGATTTGCTTGGACAGTAAACCATACACCATTGACCGTACTAGATAGTATGTTAACCTAGGAGGGTTGATCATGTACTGGGCCAATATCTGGCCATATTAGCCCGATAGTAGCCCAGTATCGACCCAGTAACCAGCGTTATCAGGGTAGCATAGTTTCCCCAGGGCAGCTATTTGGCAGATAGTCCAACGTCATGCCTACTGGCCCTCCCTTACATTTGGGCTATGAGATGCTCAGCCCAGGGCATGTATCTATGCTCACTATCTTGTGGCAATGTGGCACTGTCTGATCATTGCTCCATACCATTGATATTTTTCAAACAATGTAATGCCCTTCTGTACAGAGCAGTCTGAGGTACCGGCAAAGGTACTACTTCTGAGATGCGTCATGCACCCCCCCCCCCCCTTAACCCCTTCCACTCGCCAAATACCGTAGGATCATGTACAATGACCATTACCTCTGTTATAGTAAGGACTGTCGGCGATGGGACTACCATTTCTGCATTCCGTTCACGTTTAGCTAACAAAAGCCACGGACACCCTGGAATCTCCACCACTGACTTCCCTTATAAAAGCAGAAAATCCGAATGGAAAAAAATTATCTAACTAAAGCGGGATGGAGGGACCATTCTGTTACTCAAGTAGAAGATGTTATAATCAATGGAGGATTCCAGTTTCTAAGTCCATCATATGACGTCGTAAGCAGCTGTGCGACGTGTAGGATCACGTCATAATCAATGGCGTCATGAATGCCGTAACTAAATTCGTTTTGAACGTTTAATTGGTGATGGAGTAAGCTTTGATATATGAATTGTATGTCTTTACTATTTAATACACACGCTGCTGAATATTTTGAAACTAATTTTCCTGGGCGCTGTTGCTGCCAGCGACACCAACAGCAACCAGTCAAGTTAGTTTCAAAATATTCAACAGCTTACTTGTATAGTTTCTGGAAATTGATAGTCAGGGAGATCCGGATCGATCGACTCGAACCCAGACGAAGAGTTGGTGGAGCTTAAATAAAGACAGCCGGGACATATCTAATACACGATTCCTCCATTACGTCACTTGCTCGCTGACATCACAAACCGAATGATGTAACTCTATCACGAAAATCGAAAAATTTATCACGAAGGTGTACAACTTGTATGTCTTTCATGAATTTCCAATTTGATCAATATTTTGTTGGCTATTTAAAAACAAATTCGACTAGGAGCTAGAGAAAAGTAGCTCCCATGTATAATTAGTCTCAATATATTAAACAGGTTACCTGTATAGTTCCCTTGAAATTTTGATTCTGGAAATTCATGTTTCCCTGCTTCAAATTTATTCCAACACCCATAAAATCTGGACAGATAGAAATGGATTGCACTGTGAGGTGCGCGCATGCGCCATGTGTAATGTTAAACTGCAGTATAGGTATAGAACACTAATGACGGAGGCCGGTCACAAAACCAGACTCTTTCACGCAGAGATGCGAAATCCTATTTCCGGAGAGCTTACATGTGGTTGCCGGACAATTCACTAAAGCTGTACCGAGATTAAGATTAACTGGATAACTCAATAAGCCGCTGTATGGATACATGGCATACGGTCTCTCTCAAGAAGAAGCTGATCAGCACATGGTACACATTTTAAGCAGCATATCGCTTATGATTGGAGTTAAGCTCGGGCCAACTCGCGATACAAGGAGTCCATCGAAAAGTAGCGAATAAATAGTTATCTACTTGCCATCCAATGAGCAATGTCGGACTCTCCTTATGTCAGTGCACTCGTGCACCAATCCTGCTATCCTAGTATACATGATTGCTGTATTCTGGGGCTGTAGAAGTTGAAACATCCTACAGTTACAATCAGCTCTTCTTTGCTTTTGACCACTGTGTCTTGTCCTCAGCCAGAATCTTTAGCTTCCTCTTGTCCATTCTTGATCTGAGTCTCACGAGTCCTGCTTTCTTATACCCTCACAGCATGCTTACCATGTTTATGTGTAACTACGTACTCTCCTGGTACGGTAGTTTGCAAGGCTCTCTGTGCTGTGTGTCTTCTAACATCATTAGCACATGACCAAACATGGACAATTCTTGCTGGCCGAATTTTACGGGCAGTCATTATGTATTACACATCTTGCATAGCGCATCATTGGAAATTATGCTGTCTAGCTATCGGTATCCAGTGATGGTGCGGATATGTTGGCGGTGGCAGGAATCAAGTTTGTCTAGATCTGCCTATTGAGCTGCCCAACTGTTAGAATCATACAGCATCAAGGATATGCATGTTGCGTTGTATAAACGTAGTAATTTTATCAAGGGAATCTTTGGTCCACGAATCCATAGCTTCCAGATGGACTGGAAAGCCATGCTCCCTATGGCGTAGCGTGCAAGAATATCAGCAGAACTGCAATGCAGTGAGCCGATGATTTTACATTTCCTCCATGGTTCGTCACCACGAGGTGGGTGTCATCATTTTCTTTAGTTTCCTGTTTTGCCAATATTTATATATGGATGAAACCTGTTCTTGTGGAATTTCCCAGCACAGATTTCCATGCAGCAGCAAGGCAACAGATGAAAAGCACAGGGGAAAGACTATCTGTCTTTAGGGTGCCCATTCAAGTGTCAAAATCTACAGATTTCACTGGCTTGACTCGTACTCTCAGCTTAGTGCCTGCAAGCCGTATTCTCTCTAATAGCACCTAATCCTAATTGCAACTGACCTAAGGTACCGATGGGAAGGTGGTGCATAATCGCTGAATTGATACGATGTGTGAACGCTTTTGAGGTAATGTCACTTATTGCCAATTTAAATAGTTCATTGCTCATGCCACCAAGTCCATTTTTAGGACTTTGAGTGCTTTCTCAACTTCTGCTGTTTTAATTAATATTTTAGTATTCGCCATTAATTCTAGGAGACGGCGAACATGTTCAACTAATTAGTCTGTGCCCAGTTCACTGAATACGGTATGACAATTTATCAGTCTCCTTTATAACTTCCACGTGTTGTGGACTTTCCCGGCATGATAGACTCATATCCCAAACAACTGCATGTCTTCAACCTTTAAATGCAATGATTTTGACTGGTCCGTTACACACACGCGCGCACGTACACCGTGCACCTTACCTTTAAAAGTGGTTGTTTCGACAAGTGAGTCAAAAGGGAACAGAGAGAGAGAGAGAGCGAGAGAGAGAGAGAGAGAGAGAGAAAGAGAGAGAGAGAGAGAGAGAGAGAGAGAGAGAGAGAGAGAGCGGGAGAGCGGGAGAGGAGAGGGGGAGGGAGAGGAGGGAGTCTGAGAATTACTCTAGACCCACAAACTGAATACATAGGAAACGCCATCCTTAAAGGAGCATCTTCCAGATGGAAGACAAAACTTTCCATAAGAAATACAGGTTTATCACACATTTGAATATCCGGCAAATCCATTTAAACCTTGTCCACCACTTTTGTCTTCTACTAATGGCAACCTGCCAGATATTGGTTTGGTATCTCGGCCAATTATATATAAATTCGCAGCAACCAAACCACCGACACAGTGTCATCTGCATGGTTTCGCAGGACCGCAAACGGCACATATAATCTCGCATCTACATTGAGATGCTCCCAGGATTAATTTAAACCTAACACAGTCTAACATCATCAAATTACATATTCCTGTACGTTCCGAATTTACATCCCTAATTCAAATGTCTTAAAATAATAGTTTTTCATGGAAGTGATGATCAGGACGAGCACCAGAACACGCCTGAAGTAATGTCACATTGGGCGTTAACTTATGATGACAAATGCCCTAATCTACACGTGGGACAGTGATCCAAATGTACCGCGTCACCTGTAGATACAGGTGCGCTCCTCATGCTCCTCATATTAGCTGCTGACTCAAAACGTAATACCTGATTTAAGACAGATACAAGGTATTTATTAAATAGTTTACAGATCACATTTGCAAGTTGCTTTTATCAGACAATGATAACATAATGCTTATAATCAGCATAAGCTCTACTGTGATTCTGGTGTATCTTGTTAGCATTATCTTCTGTGTCTGTCAATTAAGTATGTATGAATCTGGGAAATGTTACTATTTCGAAAGCAACCGTTTGGAAAGAAATATCCCCTATTGTTTGATTCGGTGGTTGTTTTACTGAGCAAATCGTCGAGAATACTTTTACTGCTGCAGTAGTATTAGGGCTGTAAATGTTTAACCAGTCAAGGGTTTACGGGTTTAGTAATTGGCTAAACGGATAATAAATGCTCTATCGTTTAAACGAAAATAACAGTTTCAAAATTTATATTTTATATATAGTTATTTTATCGAATGTTTCGAATCTGACGAATCGTCAGATTCGCCTTCATATTTGAAGACTTCAGATGTCTTGTTGACACAATCAGCTTTTATCGAATTTGACAACTCTGATCTGATTAATCTGAGATTATACATGCGTCGAATGTCTTGTGCACGTGTCGCTATAACTAGTCAAGATCCAGATCAAGATAAACCCGCTAAACCGAACATTATTATTGCAAAGGTAAATTGCGCCTATGATTTGCTAACCTGGTGAGGGTTGATCAGCTAGAAAAATAAACGACACATGCTAGAAATATTAAAGCCGTAAGGAGATGAAGCTGCTGCTGAAATGAACACTCATCTTAGGGCTGGGTAGATAGACTTCACATCAAAAAGCCACATATCTGGCCACGGTATCACTAGTTTCATAATGAATTGCCCATTTTTGGTGGTAACTCAGGAATGCAAGAAGGTAGAATCACCAAATTTGGCAAATCATTTATATTGTGGTGATTGACCGAATATAGAGATGTTATGAACGATGCATGGTTATGGCATCAGTGTCGCAAGGTTGACCTCAACACTTAGGAAAGGTTTTTTGTTTTTTTGCGATGCTATGTCACTGACTTCGAAGAATAGTTGCTGCTGAATTAAACACTCATATTGGGACTGGGTAGAGAGACTTCCCATCAAAAAGTCACATATCTAGGCCACGGGGCACTAGTTTCATAGTATAATAGTCATTTTTAGTTGTAATTCAGGAATGCAAGAAGGTAGAATCACCAAATTTGAGAGAGAGACAGAGAGAGAGAGAGAGAGAGCGAGAGAGAGAGATAGAGAGAGAGAGAGAGAGAGAGAGAGAGAGAGAGAGAGATATGTGGGGGTGGGGCGAGAGGGCGAGACAGAGAGTGTTTAAGTTAAATATCTAGGCCACGAACGTCATCGAGTGTATACAGGAATATGCATTTTTTGACCTTAACTGTGACATGCAAGAATGGAGAATAGCAAATTTAGCGCATCAATTCATATTGGTGTAGGCTAGCACCACATTCAGTTTCAGGCCAGTATCAAATATCCAGGCAACAGGATTACTAAGAACATATGCGAATGGACACTTTGGCCATAAATTGGAAATACTATCTGCTGCACAGGTGTTTTGTCAGGGGTACAGGCTGTTACCACACGTGCAAACATGCAAAAATATGTTTGTTTGCACGTGTGATAACAGCCTGTACCCCTCCAAAACACTGGTGTAGCGAATTTGACCATAACTATGGAATGGACGAAGCGAAAGTTAGCCAACATTTTGTGATCGATTCAAATTTTAGTGGGCTCGAAGTACTTCCAGTTTCACATCAATGGGTAAAATATCTAGTTCACTAAGTGTATTTGCAAAATAGAGCGTAAGGGCGCGAGTCAGCATCTCCGCCAAGTGCAGTATAGTTGGCTTACTTATTTCTTTTGACAAAATGCGGATTCATTACGTGGAATCGTCGAATATTATTTATACAATTCTCGGTGCCAATTGATTCATTTTGCCACATTATAGTCTGCCTCTGGCAGATGTATTTTACAATGGTACATTTAAGAACCTGATTCGTGCAGAAATGTACCTTTGGGTGCACTCGTGTGCTGTTACACATATTCTAGTCATAAGGAATGCTAATTTCATCTCAAATGTTATATTGCACCAATAGATTAGGTTTTATATATTCCATATCATTCATATCATGTCACATTCCCGTTTCAGTATCAGAATTAACTGCTTTGTAATACCGCGTAGATGTTGATCAGTGATGGCCGACATTTCGTCTCCTCAAGCAATAATGTTTGATATCATGTAAGTGTAAATGAATAGCATTATTTATTATGCAATACTCATCTCATTGTTTACTTTGAAACTCATTTGATTGGAAGTTGTTGTTGCTTATTACAGCAACAACTACCATTTAAATTCGTGTATGATTGCTTTTATATCACATTGCCAAACTATTTTTGAAATTTTTCTATGTGAAGCGCTGGCTCCATAACTGAGCCGGTCATTCCAGTGATACATTTTCAAAAGTGCTTTGTCAATAAGGAACTATTTGTATTTTCTTGACCAAATTTAGCCGTTAAAGAGTGCCATTAATGAGACAGACTGGTTGCGGTCTAGTCTTTGAAGTGTCCTCTCGGTAGTAATAATTATAGAATTGCATACATTACACTGACCCGTGAGAGGCAATGAAAGCTCGCCAACTAGCAGAGGGTCTGTGTGGTGGCGTCATTCGGATACTTACCGTCACCGCACACATGCACTAACGTATTACAGGACGCTGTCGAACACTAGTATCATCGAACTCGTCGGAAATATAAGTCGTGAGTTGGTGTTTGCTGGCCAGCATCTCATTATACTAGGAATATACAACGTGGCGCGTATCAAAATAGACTAAACAAACGGTCAGAATGTACCCCCTCTGTAAGAACGACCCTGATAGATCCTAACTGCTTGTACGTTTAAATCTAGGCCGATTACGGATGTCTTTATATAATTGGAATCGTTCTTCCATGATTCTGGAACCACCTTCAAATTATTCTTGCATCACATACTCGTTGGGATATTTAGGAGATAACTAATCTCTCACTTGAGCACAGATGCTAAAGCAGCCAGGGGGCTGGATCGCCTGGAAACAAACAACCAGATTCGCTAGGCGGTGAAGGAGGAGTCACGTGATCCCTCCTGAGATTATATTAGCTGTCTCGCTAAATAAATTGACGACTAAGACCATATTCCATGTCGCAGGCACAGCCAGGGGAAGCCGTGTGTCTTTGGTTACTAACGCTGTGTGATGCTCTTGCTCATAAAGTCTGCTCAAGCTACTCAGTCCACAAGGGTATCCATCTACTTACTTAAGGGGCCTGACTCGGTTTGTATCACGATCTGCCATTTTTTTAATAACCCGTTGAGGCATCAGTGGGAAATAAATAAAAACTGAAACTTAGAACTAGCAGACCATGGAAAAGCCTGTTTTGATCGGCTCCTCCAAAAGGTTATACAAGGGAATGTTATAAATTCAGTCAGCCGACAAGAACTGGAATGTGACGCTAAGACCACTTCTGAATCAGACAGCTGTCTGCAAATAGTACCTTTAAAATATTTAGGATGCGACAGCGACTACCATCTATCTTCCCTATCCGCTGTCACCTCGAATTTTAAGATAGACGTCCGACCAGTCTTTCGTCACCTCACCATCCTCATCTTCAGTCATCATTGTTCTTTCACCACATCACCGTGACTATCACTGTGTTCGTTATACGGTGCTTCATAGTTGTGTTCGCTGCTTAATCCTTATTGTTTTACATACTGTGTTTTCTTATAAACCCTATTTAATATTGCCATTGCTGTCTCATCTCATGGGCCGCGTTACCTAATGTGACTTCGATGATTAGCCAGGTGCTTAAATATTGAATATTATATATTAAATGTTAAATGTGTTGTTCGTGGACCTTACTCTTAGACTGTGAACTGCTAATCAACTTGAAAGTGTAACTGTGCGCCCGCTAAAATTCTGGACTTTCTTTCGCTAACCTCCTTTGTTAGGACTTTTTATTGTACACAGCTTTCTCACTTTTTCTTATTGTACAGGCTGTTTCGTTTTTATATTATACCCTATTTACCCCCACTGTACAACATACCATTATGATACCATAGCTTACTGCAACACGATTGGTTCCAACGGCCACTTCCTAAGTGCACATTGTAATCGGAAGTCATCTGATCATTTGACATTATATCGAAGTTCTCCTCTCAGTAAGCTTGTTTCGGCAGCATTTTCGCACCTTCATCCGTTACCTGGGAAATCACTCATCACTCCTTGTACGGAATCGTACTCCTTGTTACTACTTTAACACAATAGTCTCTCGCCCAATTGAATGATATCAGCGGAAACATAACAACACTCACACCACAGCTATCTGGAGCAGGTTTGTGTTACCTTCCATCCTTGGTTAAGATGTTAGATAAGTAGGACTGGACGACCGCCCTTGCCAAGCTCGCAAAATGGTTCTTCCTGACTGTAAACATACGCAGCGCTGTGGCTTGGTGAAGGACCGGAATAATGGGGTGCATACGCTACAGCTCCATTTTCCTTGTCTCGTTCGTAGCTGTCTTAAATATATGTGCGTGCATGCGCTGTGTTAATTATTCGTGTGTGCATCTTACATGTGTGTGTGTGCGTGCGTGCGTGCGTGCGTGCGTGCGTGCGTGCGTCCGTGCGTGCGTGCGTCCGTGCGTGCGTGCGTCCGTGCGTGCGTGCGTGTATGTGTGCGAGCGCAGGGGCGCCGGCAGAAAATTTGAGGGGCGGGGGCAGGTGCCGCAAAAAGGGCACAATGATTTGAAATGGGTTTTTTCGCTCTCACAGAAGGGTGTTCGGGGATACCAGCCCACCTACCCAAGCACCACAAGAAAAAACATTGGATGAGGAAAGCTGACTGAGAATCGATTTCCTGAATTCTGAGTTTCCTATGATCTATATATAAATGCTAAAGCAATGTTGAGTTAACTTATGTATTCTTTGGTCCATACTACCTATTCTCAATTTACATTATAGTGGGCAATATTATCCTCTGATGCCTGCTTCTAGTTAATTGGAAACTGTGCTGACTGCGATCTTCCTGGATGTACACGGTGCATGCATGCATGGTAAGTGTACATGTGTGTGCGTGTAAGAGTAAGTGACCGAGCGAGTGAGAGACTGAAAGCGTGGACAGGCGTGGGTGGAGTGTGGAGTCGGGTGTGGTGGTTTTGCAGTGAAAATAATTTGATTGGACCTTAGTTCATATTTATATTTGCTTTAAAAAAACTTTCCAAGATAAATTGCTTAGCCACTGTCAGGAAATCGGGTGGTAGAGGTCAAAATATAGGTAATCTCCGCCACTCCTCGTTGCTTCTCTCCACTCAGGAGTATAAATGGGTATCAGTGTAAAACGATGGGAAAGTTACAAACAATAGACTGCAATATAAACCAGCCTAGATATGGCGTGAATGGGACCTGGAATCAAGGAACTCGATAGACGCCAAATCAAGCCAATAACTTCTAAATTGCTCAGCCAGCAGCTGAGTTACTATTTCGCTAACGGACACAATATCTTAGAACGTTCCTATACTACAATCACAAAATTATTGAAGACATGTACCACTGCAAAACTCATCTAATTTTCTAAACATTGATGTATTTTTATTTTATTTTGTTGTAAAATTGTCACTGATTATTTGCATATATAAAATACAACATTGTCCCTAGATTTAGTAAATCAAGTGGCCAATAAATAGGGTGTATTTTAAAATTATAATTACCTTGACATTTTTTTAAAATATAAAAATTAATACATAAATGTTTGGAAAATTGGGCGAGCTTTCCAATAAAAATGTATCACTTCAATACTAATATGATCCTCTAATTATACTTCTTCATAGAAATGGTTTAAGTGCGTTGTATTTGAGCCTAATAGTGATTAGCCGACGTAATACTATTAGATCATCACCTGGCCAGTTTTCCAGGCAGAATTTTTGTGACCGATGCATTGTAAGAAGGTATTTTCTCAAAATACGCCAATCTTGGAAAGGTGTATTGTGGTCCATCCTTTCAGCCGTTTTAGAGGAAATGTGTTTTGTGAAAACTAGGTTATCCTAGACAGTCGCAAGTCTAATCGACCAATCATTTTGAACATGTGCTTAAGAACCGCTGATCTGCCCTTATGGATCATTCCTGCCCAATTGTTCTTGATGACTCACTTAAAGCAAAGAGTGGGCAGATGCTGGATGGACAGATGACGGACGACCGACATAAAATAAGTTAATTACTAAATATAGTAAATTCTTTAGGGGGTGTTAAATATGCTGGGAACATTTTAAAACTAATATTAGTGAACGCTGTTGTTGCCTGAGGTATCAATGCCGCAAGGTCTAATTAGTAACAACCTTTTCAACAGCTAGCGTGCATGGAATGAGCGATTTAAATTCTAATTTCACAGCTTCTTACATACCCATATTGGCGTAGGATTGTCGGAGGGACATTTGGCCAAGGCTCAGACTAATGAAAGGATGTCTTCAAATGTCTTATTTAGTTTTCATGTTGACGGTGGTACTGTAGCTCCCGGGGGTCCGTCGGATCGTTCTGGCACAAAATAGCCACCCGCCATGCCACAGACGCACGACGGACGGGGAGGCTGGTTAGCTCTGAGTCTCTCCACGAAATACAGAGAGCGGCTCCTAAGGCTGGTGGAACTCAATCGGTCCAGTGGGGCCATGCGACCATCGCCGCTGAGATTGAATTGCACGGTGTCAGCCCAACTGTTTGTGTTACCGGTGTGTTTCTCTATACTAGAATTAGATGTATGGACTAATTAAAAATGATGATATATAATTATACTTATAAAAACAAGATGCATCCTTTGATAGTAATTTGAGCACGATAATACACAAAATAGAGCCAGCTGATGTACTTTGCGTGTGGAGTCGCCGGAGGTACCACCCAGATCCTTGGATTTGCTGAGGTATTCCCGCAAGGGAGGCCCCCGCATCCGATATCACTAATTAACTTAATATAAGTTACTATACCCCTAACATAATAAAGAGATTCCTGTCATTGCGAGAGGAAAATACCTCGCGCGGTCTCCGTCACCTAGTTTCTACATGAGGGTGCGAGAGGTAGTAGCCTCGTGCAGGCCTCCATCACAAGAAAATGCCTTCAACGCCGAAGCGGAGGAAAAGAACTGGCAAAAAGAGCCACTCTTTTGTTCAACAAAAATGCTGACGAAAAAGACCATGCTAGTCAAAATATAATTACGTGATGCATACTGGTTTACGTGAAGGTGGGGCGAGTGACTCCCGAAGGATCCACAAGTACCCGGCTTATGTTAATCTAAGATACTGCATTGGTAGGTGCCGCTTTTATTTATGCGGACCTTCTGCTACTCCTAACCTAGCATTTAAGTGCTAGAAACGAGAACTAATTTTGGCCGCAAGTGACGGGGATTCCTACCTACCATTTAGACATGGCTATCCCATGGGCACACACGCCTTGCTTCCAGTAGGGTGTCTTAGAAAGCATCTACCTCCATGGATAGCAAGCATACATGTTACTTTGCAACATATCCGAACTTGATGAAAATCTGGCTACCTTGCTCCGCAACCAAATAAAACATCACTGGACGATGGCTACATTTTACATAAGCAAGTTTAATCACTGACATATCGTTAAGGTGGGGTACAGAGGCGAATATCCACCACGAATGTCCTTCCCGTGAGGGCGTGGTGGATTCTAAGATCCCGTCCAGACACTGCAACGAGTTGAGGGGAGATGCACGTCCCGTCCGTCACTGGTACTATGGATCTAACTTTAGACCTGTCATTAGGTTTACGTTCCAATATGCCCAATGTGCACTGTGGGCCGGTAAAGAAAAACTCATTCTATAATTATAACTATATGTTTTCACAGTGATTTCCTTCTTTGGCAAAGTATCTAACTAATAAGTTTCTGAAGATACGTGGGAGATGTATGTAAACCTGCACTTTGGCCATCACCGCTCAGAAACCTCCGATGGTTTCCCAGAGTCGGATCAGTCCAACGTGCGGATGGGACGTCCACACATTTAAGAAGGCGTATGGTTTGGTGGATAGTGAGAAGAGACAATAACTTATTAATATGAGATCATATAGGTCATTTTATCCAATCTTACCAACATTGCCGGTGTGCGGGGCTAGGTTAATACAACGAACGGAAAAGAGGCGTACACTATGAGTTTACTAATGAAGAAATTGTCCGTAACTACTATTAACCTATCCTATCGAGCTGGATAGTAAAGCTAGTCGGTAACATGCCGGGCTCAATTAATTAGAGCACGGTCAGCGACCTCGGTGTAAAATTGTTGATGGCGGGTAGAAGTGATGCATATTTTGTTGCTGTTTAGGATCTCCTAACGTACTGCGGTCTAGAATTTTTTACAAATAAACAAAACATATCAACTGGATGGCTAACTGCCATATACATAACTAACCAAGACAATGAAACAATATCACAGTTCATATAAGGATTAAATGAGGTAGTTTGTGTAAAACAGGTCAATAACCTAAACGGTGCGGTTAGTTAAAGCACCCACAGTAAATAAGGATAATACAAACAGTAGTAAAGAAATTATAAACTGCGGTCCTAAGACCGGGGCGGTACCTATTAGTCGTCGGTACCCTATAAGGAAATAACTAATTATTAGATATATAACATGTATAGCTACTTGAGTACCTAGTAGTTACTTGGGCGGACCAGACTACAACATTACTGAAGTTGAGGCGCTAACATATTCGTAGCACGAGTTGACACGTTCTCTGAGGGTGGAAGGTTTCTACATGCGTATCTCCGCAGCTGGTTTCCATAGAAGGGTCTCCGCATGCTGACTCCGGGGTAGATACGGTACAAACTCAGAACAGTAAAACAGAGCAATGAAATAATGTCTACTAGATCAACTCTATAACTAAATCATAATTTATACGGTGGTGAGAAAGTTCTCCGTCTGGCGACAGAAGTATAAAACAGAAAGGGTTGCGTATATAAAAAATGTAATTAATGCATGTACATATTGAAGCACACGGTGCGGGGTGCGTCGCATAGCTCCTGCTGTGCACCGGGCAAAGTCTACGCGACTGCAGTCAAAAAGTTAAAACTATCACACACAACATGCAGTCCGGAGGTTGAAGTCCACTTTTGCTCATGGTCGGCAGATCCGGCGAGTCATCCACCAAGAAACATCGCTGCTCTACTCCATGTCGGATTACATTCCGGGCTGCAAGGGCCCTTCCTGCAGACGTTCCACTTTGTGCATTTGGGAACGGGAACCATTACTTTAATTATTTTTCTCCAGGATGGCCGTCCGGGAGCATCCAAAATTAGACGTAATGCGGGAAGCCAGAGAACTGCTTTTGCGTGCGGGTGAGCTGAAAGCCGCATGGAACCGCGGGGGACGTCAGGTATTGTGTTATCCGCAGGTGTTCCAGTCCACTCGTCTAGCCCACACCTCCAGTCAGTTCTCGACTGGTCGGTCTCCACCCCGAAGATGCTCCTGATCCTCGAATTTCACCCCCTTTTATACTTGCTGGGACGTCAGAACTGGCTGCCCAGACCAATCAGCTAGATACAGTGATATGTGTACACGTGACCTAATACGTCACCACACACACACGCACGCACGCACGCACGCACGCACGCACGCGCGAACGCACGCACGCACGTACGTACGTACGTACGCACGCGCGAACGCACGCACGCACGCACGCACATATATGTCACGTGTACACACATCACTGTGTATCTAGCTATGTATATATACGCGATTTCGACGTTATATCAATATTCTAATGTATAATTTAATTTGGGAGCCTCGACGATAACTAAGCTGTTTTTGGGACGATTTTTAAATGGTTTACAATTTTGGAATGCTTGTTAAATTCCGGTTCCGATAGATACCGAGATCAACGAGAATGGATAAATTATAAGTATTTACGGGTACCTTCCCGGTACACTATAGGTACGCACTCGCTCCCAAACGCGACACTCATGTTGTCACCACGTGTTCTCCTATAGGCTCGTGCTTGCGTGTTGCTCTACCAAGGGGGGGGGGGGGGGGGGCCACGCTCCGGAACGAATCCAGCATGGCCGGCCCATACCCAGCCTTTGTTGGGACGGCCTGTACCCGTCCGGTCGATCCGCTCTACAGTACCATCGCTTATAGCTAGAACTAAAAAAGCTTGAGGTGACTAAACATGCCTATCATGACCGTACGAGTTGATACGGTGGGGTGGGTGAGGTGAGGTGGTGCGGGTTGAGTGGGGAGGGGCGCTCATAGTCATGCAAAAAGTACAGTATTCAAAAGTCCAAGAGGATGATATTTATTACTCAGAATGCAGGAGATGGCTTATAGGCACGTCTAATGTTCACATTCGTCCGGCGGAGTCTCTCCCCCACCCCCAAAGATCACATCCTCCTCCTATTCTGTAGGAGGGGAATAACAAATCTTAGAACTCTTCCTCAACTGCCCCCACTGACATCGAGGTGATATTACGGCCATGTGTATACACCCTATTTCTACTTTTTCATACAGTATACGCATAACGCATCAATTAAAAATGAGATTTTGAGAGTTGTGGCCAATTCTACAATTCCATGAGCATCGCCCGGAATCTCCCTTGTTGTAATGTTACCATACACGTGGCTACACGCTGCCTCCCATCATCGGACATATATTCTATTCTATCCACTAAGGCATTAATGGAGAGTGAGACACTATTATGTCAAATTCGTGTCTTACCCTAACATGTAAAGACGCGTGAAACGTGTTTAGATTTGAAGACGTCAAGTATCACAATAATGAATGGAGAGTGAGACACTATTATGTCAAATTCGTGTCTTACCCTAACATGTAAAGACGCGTGAAACGTGTTTAGATTTGAAGACGTCAAGTATCACAATAATGAATGGAGAGTGAGACACTATTATCTCAAATTCGTGTCTTACCCTAACATGTAAAGACGCGTGAAACGTGTTTAGATTTGAAGACGTCGAGTATCACAATAATGATAAGGTACAAAGCACACCAATACTAAATTTGTCAATATATCCCATGTAGCTACCACTACATATATAGCGACTTATAGCGTTGTGAGTTGAAAACGGAAAGCAGGGCCTAGTGAGTTTCACCATTAAACTTGTGAGGTGAAACTGAAAACCTGGGTAGACATAGTAATTCCACGTCGCTATTAGACTTATGAGTAGAAAGTGATAGCCAGGGTGGAGGAATGATAGCAGAGCATTTGCCTACATGTTTCAACCTTCGCGGAGAGAAGTGTTTGAAATTTTTTCTCTGGTCTAGAACCATTTTATGCAAGAAAAAAGATATCGCCCGCCTAGAAGTACTCCAATATAACGTTATGTGTTGAATGCCAAAACACGTTATAACCGAACTTTAATACAACTTCTCAGTCTGCTCTGAACATTCAAAAAATAATTTTTAAAGTTCTAAACTAAAGTTAAATTTTTTTATAGAAATAAGTAAAGGGTACAGCTGCCCCCGCTGCCCCCGTGCTTCCGGCGCCCATGTGTGCGTGCGTGCGTGCGTGCGTGCGTGCGAGCGTGCGTACGTGCGTACGTGCGTGCATGCGTGCGTGCGTGCGTGCGTGCGTGCGTGCGTGCGTGCCTGCGTGCCTGCGTGCGTGCGAGCGAGCGTGCGTGCGTGCGTGCGTGCGTACGTGCGTGCGTGCACTGTCTTAAACATTTGTGTACGTGTGCACACGTGTGTGTGTGTGTGTGTGTGTGTGTGTGTGTGTGTGTGTGTGTGCGCGCGCGTGCGCTATGCCCTTAGCGCACGCGCGCACGCGCGCCAGCGCGTGCGTGCATGTGTGCGTGCGTGTGTGCGTGCGTGCGTGCGTGCGTGCGTGCGTGCGTGCGTGCGTGCGTGCGCGCGTGCGTGTGTGTGCATGGGCTGTCTTAAAATCGTGTGTCCGCATGCACTGTCTTAAACATTTGTGTGCGCATGCGCTGTCTTACACATTGTGTATGCATGCCCTGGCTTAAACATGTGTATGTGCATGCCCTGGCTTAAACATTTGTGTGTGCATGCGCTAGCTTAAACATTTGTGTGTGCATGCGCTAGCTTAAACATTTGTGTGTGCATGCGCTGGCTTAAACATTTGTATGGGCATGCGCTGGCTTAAACATTTGTATGGGCATGCCTGGCTTAAACATTTGTGTGTGCATGCTCTGGCGTAAACATGTGTATGTGCATGCCCTGGCTTAAACATTTGTGTGTGCATGCGCTAGCTTAAACATTTGTGTGTGCATGCCCTGGCTTAAACATTTGTGTGTGCATGCCCTGGCTTAAACATGTGTATGGGCATGCCTGGCTTAAACATTTGTGTGTGCATTCCCTGCCTTAAACATGTGTATGGGCATGCCTGGCTTAAACATTTGTGTGTGCATTCCCTGCCTTAAACATGTGTATGGGCATGCCTGGCTTAAACATTTGTGTGTGCATTCCCTGCCTTAAACATGTGTATGGGCATGCCTGGCTTAAACATTTGTGTATGCATGCACTGGCGTAAACATTTGTATGTGTATTCCCTGGCTTAAACATGTGTTTGTGCATTCCCTGGCTTAAACATATGTGTGTGCATGCATTGGCTGAAATATTTGTGTGTGCATGCGCTGTCTTAAATATGTGTGCATCTATTCCCTGTCTTAAGTATGTGTATGTGCATGCCCTGGCTTAAACATTTGTGTGTGCATGCATTGTCTGAAATATATGTGTGTGCATGTGGTATCTTAAATATTGGTATCTACATGCACTGTCTTAAATATTTGTGTTGTACATTCGTACTATGTGTGCTATATGTTGTTTGCTGCCGAATGTGTACCGAGTCAGGATCTAACCCGCTAAGTTAATGTTGTCTGCTGCTGAATGTGTCCTTGGTCAGTATCTAACCCGTTAGGTGATCCTTGAAAGGCCCCACTCTGAACTGAACTGGAGACTCACGAGGTAGCCGCTAACTTGTGTTGTGCAAACCCACTGGGCTAACATTCGGAGGGATACGCAACATGCACTTTTTAACTGTCTGCACCACTGTATCCTTATCGGTTCCTCATTATAATGGTTTGTACCTCTCTACAGTACCTGCCATCATAGAGAGCGCAGCATCTTTCTTGCGGCCGTTGAGTTGAATCTGAGCTCAATCGAAAGGCACTGTTATGTTCACTTACGGTCATTCTTACTAACAGTAACCTAATACGTTAGAATATTGTTAGGGCCTTGAGGCATAACAAACGTCCATAAGCTAAAATCTTCCAACCGATAGCATATGCACACAAATGCCCAGAAGGCCCGCCAAAAGACTTCGACAGTTTCGACAGTGGCAATGTTTAAGCTCGTTTAACTCATCACTTTTGCTAGCATCTACAGAAACATAAGAGCTGGCTAACCTTTCGACTCACGTCCTTGGACCACGCATCGAAATTCCGGGCAAGGTGTATATAAAGACAGACGAGCTTCCCGTCTCTTTCGTTTAACCTGTTAGAAATTTCGACCAGTTAATGATCGCTCATAAATTAAGGACGTTCTGAATTGTACTCTAAGCTCCTATGCAGGAAGGATATAAAACTATGTTCCTTTTCTTATTCTCTTCTTTTTCTGTCAAGGATTTTGTCACCTGGAAAAAGCTATGTATAAGCCAATCAACGCATTAGGCTAGGCCCCGTTTCAGAGCAGAACAATCCCGCCACCACCCGTGAGCTCTTTCTCATTTTGGCTAGGAAATATATCCATATAGCATCCTACTTTTAAGAAAGAGAGAGAGAGAGAAAGAGAGAGAGAGAGAGGTGGGGGTGGATGGTACGTAGGTATGGAGGGAGGGAGGGAGGGAGGGAGAGAGACACCTAAAAGAAACTGGGAACTACAGGCATAAAGTAGAGCTACGGGTTGCTAACATTGCTTAAAGTAAGTCTTTAAATTGGAATAGCCTGCACACACCTCACGCTGCAGAATCATTTCAGTACAAAAGTTACGTTAGCCTTTCATTTTCGGTGTCCACCTTATATCTTACATGTTTTGAAGTATATCCATATAATTCAGTGCAAGATTATAATTGCTTTGTATATCACTGAAATTGTCACGACTTTCAATCAAGGGAAATCAGCAGTTACTCGGAAATCAGCCAAGTATGATCCAACGATCAAATTTAACCCATGGAATGGAATCGGCTCTGTTCATATACATCCAAGTTCATATGCAGGTAAGCCCATGACTAATTCGAATAAAATTTGACAGGAGGGTATAGCTGTCATAGGCACCAACAGCTACCAGGCCAACTAGATTCAAAATATTCAAGTGATAAGTTGTTGGATCGTAGATGATTTTTAGTATTTGTCATTTCGTGTTCAATTGGTTAATTCAAATAAATCTAGATAAAGTGGTCTTACTTAACAATCACTTTCAGCAATAGCCTAGTCGTTGAGGGGTTGTGAACCCTGACCCAATTCCCACCTAAAGTATTGTGGTATCATTCGAACCAGAGATTAATCCTGAATCGCATACTAAAAATCCCCATTGATCCAGTTTGGGCTGACTTTTTTACACGGATTTTAATTTGAGGACCATTTTTACACCATGTGTGAAATCTGATAAGGTGCCATGGTAGGGAAAACAGCGTCGTTTGCAATTTTCCAACAAAACACTACATTCGACAATCTGAAATAATACAAATGTGAAAAAATAAATTATATTAATTGTTACTCAACAGCTGAGATGCACAGGTGTCAGCGAAAAAAGAAACAAGTTTATCACTGAGGATAGTATAGAGATGCTCATTAAACACACGCTTTGAGGTCGGGATGTGCCCTGCGATGACATAAGATTATAAGTCCAAGCCATCATTTCCTCAATCAATAATTACCAGATGCTCGATGCCGCTGCAAATTTGACCTCGCACCCTGCACATGCGATCACACATTTCAATCCGTTTTTGTTACATAGGCATTGCTTGCTGCCACACGGATTCTTTGTTGTTACTTTGTATTTGCAACGAATGAAACTTAGTTCCTTCGATGGAGCAGCTTCAAGATGTGCCATTATCGTGCATAAAGACCCATTTTCCTCTTTCCATCCCCAATCATTGTGGTCCAGTTCATCGTTACTTAAGAATTAGCCATCTGACAACCTGGAGGTGAACACGGAGGCTGTGGAAGTAAGCTGCGCGCTCAGTTGGTGGCAGTCGTTGTGATTCTATTTTACTTCCATTCACAACCATCTGCATATACCGGGCATATCTCAGAGAAGTCAGCATGTCCTTCTCAGTGCCACCATACAGGCAACGGAATATGCCAATTCATGCACTGCCAACATGTTCCTGTGATGTGCCACAACTCCTGATTATATCAGACAAATCCTGTACCTCTTTGGACGTAGACATTACCTTCAGATGATTCGTCTTACCATGGCCAAACGTGGCAGAAGTTGTATCGCACCCACTCCGGGCATGAATCATAAGAATACGCTTTCGTATCTTTGCTAGGACGACATCAGCAGTTTCCTTGAGACTCTACAATTGCCAACATTTTGAGCGTTTCAATTCCTCCTTCAAGAAAATGTCTGCCAATCTATCGTCCCAGTGATACAGCAACAGTGTGAAGATGTAAGTGTCCTCAGCAACAACTATGACTGGCTGGCCATCTCTAGCCTAGTCAAGTGCCATTGATACTATCGGTGTATCTGCATCTCCCGTACTTATCTTTGTTTATTCTGTACTTGTGTTCAAGATATGAACTGTACTTCTCAAGCACCTGAGCATATGTTGTATTTTTGGCCATCTTATATAAAGTAGAAGCCATCCGCCATCTATCACAGGCATGCCATACCTTGGTAATGTGGACTTAGTTTTGTCAATGTTTGTCAGTTCAAGCTGTAGTTTTCTTGCCAGTTCTGATTTATTCACCTTCCTCATGGAAAAATCTGTGAATAACGAGGTAGAGACCGCATTCATTTCGTGTTTAAAGTAAGGAAAACTATCTTCAGCTTCTCTCTGCATTTGTGCAGTACATCGCATGAACAAAACCGATGGATCAATTAGCATAGTTTGTTTATCAATCTTGATTTCCGGTTTAAGTTCATCTAATGTGCATACCATCTGAGACCTCTTCATGGACGCTTCATTTACAAGATTACTAGCCATGCGCTCCTGTACAACTTTACTGATTGTATCGGTCTCATTACAGTTGACGCCATCCTGTTCCCAACCACTCAGCCCGAATGCCCAGAGATCGCAATTGTAGGATATTGGCATCCACGGGGTCATGCACTTGAAACGACTCCATAATTTTCCTCATGTCTCGCAAATCGTACTCAAGTGTAGTTCTTCCCATGTCCACATGTTGACCGTTCATAAGGTGTCGTTCCGCAGTCAGACTTGACATGGCATCATGCACAGTAGCACACGTGTGCATGGTGTAGCGCTACTGATGCCCCGTGTTTTCCGTCAGGCCCCGTCCTCGAGTCAGTCCACCACGGCTTTTCAGTTACCGCATCAGAACCTGTTCTATAATGAGATCATTCAACAGTCCTGACCAAAGACGATCACTTCTTTGTACTACATGGTAGCCTTCCTCTACGAAATCCTTATACATCCAAGGGCGAGAGGTGGGTAGTTTCTGCATTTCCTAAAGATACAGACGACCACTCTGCAAAGAGGTTGAGAAACTTGCCCACAGCAACAAGATGATTTTCCCACATCCCGAGTCTCTCAAATCTGATAAAGTCCTTTATGTCTTGATGTATTCTAGAAACTGAATCCATAATGTGGCAGTCTTGGATTGAGCACTTAATGATGGCTTTACATTTTCCACTTCTTCATCCAGTGTGACGAGGTCTTTGTAGTCGGCAAGCATGTCTGGGTTAATGCTAAGTTCAAAAGCATCATTCAGTAGCTTATCAAGTTCTTTGGCTTTTTCTGCTATTATATCAGTTGGCCTATCCATATCTATGCGTTCATCAGTACAGCTGGAACATGGCTCAACAAAGAAAGACTCATTTCATTCAAAATCTCTATCTTTCTCTCCACATTCCATTTCACTGTCGCTGGAATTCTGAGGGAGTAGAGAAGCTAGCAATGTTGTAGTCAGTGCTGTGTCTATTAGATAGAGACCACGCAGAGTTAGAGCTTTGCCACTCATCATATGGGTCACAGCATTCTGACCATACACTTCACTTAATGCCTCTTCTATTCCAGATCCTTTCATCATATGAAAGATACTACTACATGCCCTCATTAGCAGATGGAGCCCTCTGAGACACAAGGCTATTTTGTCCAGACATTTGGCAACCTTTATCGCTATTGCCTTTAGCCAAAGTGGTTGATCGAATGTTGCACAGGCTGTTGGCAAGTTGAGGCAGCTTGTCTGCTCTTGGACGTAAAACGGCGTGGGGTGGATACATGTCTCATCATTTGGATTCAGGTCAATCATTGGCAGTATTAGTACCTCTGACCAGTCCACAGTCTCTCCATCAGGTGGTCTGAAGATATGTTGCATGAAACCGGACCAGTTTGGCGTTGGGAATTTGGTCTGCTTAGGAGCCATGCAGATTGCCACAACACATTTGAATAGTACACTACTGGTGGAAAGATGTGTGGAATCTGCGAGGTGAGAATCGGTTCAAATATGACTTTTGAAAGGGCAGCGGGAGACAGACCAATGCACTGGTATATTGGAATGCCTTTGTCAACAACCAAATGATCGACATTTTCTCTAGCTCTTCACACAATACGTCGTTTGATATTTGAGCTATGATTCTCTGCAGAATACATTGCCTTGACCACCTGTCCATAGAATATCCCTCCCCCAGTGAGTGATCGAATATTATGATCTACGTTGTCACATAACCACTGTGTGAACGTTTGGTCTGGTGGCGGAGACAAATCGTCTATCCTGCCCTGTTCCATAACTGACTATTTGTATCGACTTACTTCATCATATGAGATTGAACATCCTAACTGATGAAGTTCATCAATAAGCTATCTCGATCCGAAAACATGGTCCATTTTTACTCCGAACCCGAAAAATATTGGAGTGATCACAGTTCTCGGCTTCACAGCCTATAGAATTACTTGGCCTATACTGCTCTGTTTGACACCACGTGAAGGTATCATTTTTTCGACGAGGGTACGAAGACATTCTGTTCACTTTTCCCTATCGCCAATCTCTTCAGTTGAGGGATAGGTATCCCTAGTGAAAGTTGCTTCTCGCACTTCTTCATGTATAATTCATCCAGCAGCTGTTACGATTCGATTGGCCTCATGTTCAGAGTTCGCGTGCCTTTCAGTGTACCGCTTTTCATTGATGATGTAATTTAGCATATTACGAAAACAGACAACGTCCTTCCTACCCAATACTTCAGCGAACAATACATGATCACCATAATGCTCGTTGAGCTTTCGTTTCAGTATCTTCAGACAAAATACTGCCGCATCACCTACTAACTCCATCATCATCGTGTGAAGATAAACAATTTTATATAATTCTAATAGTAGGGCAGATATGTGAAAAAGATGTTCCATTTTGGCAGAAAGCATGAAATTTGGCATGTAGGTGGTTTAAGGTATCCTGATCATAATTAGATGCGGTGCCACGTGATTCTACCAAGGGAACCCATTCAAAATGCAACATCGTATGAACATCTTACCTCAAATTTGTTACATATCCGCCCCACTATAATTCACAAACACTTTCTAGCCAATTGCACAAGACTTCAAACCAATGCCCAATTTCGTAATCAGCATGCCGTCCCACAGCCTGTGATGTCGGCAATATGTCCATGAACTTCCTATAGCGAAAGCGATGATAAACTGCGTTTTCTGGAACTAAATCTATACAACTCTTGAGGCGAGTGCGGATCTCAAAGAACCGGGTATCGGACCTACTGTCACATACTTCCATACTTTTCCTTAGCTATAATGTCTGTTCAGACGTGATAACAACCCTTTCTATGCTTTCTGTCTAGTATTGCCTCTTCCCCACATAAGAGGCAATCAGTGTTCCAGTCTAACGGATGTGGAGTGGAAGATCGTAATCTTTCGGGGGATGGTGCCACTTCCGGCAAATCGGCTTTGATTTGCCTGGGGTCAGCATGAGCAAGCACTTTGCCCATGGGTGTAGCGTCACTCTTGTTAACCATATACTGATGCAGTTTTTCATCATTTCGAATATCACTGAAACGGATTAGTGTTTCAAGACCCTCCTCACAGGAATTGGAGGGTCGCATTTCCCAAATGGCTGCAAGCAGATCATGCAGTTTTCTTCGTGTATAAAATGAGGATGAGCGACGTCACATTCACTGCCTCTATCGGTATTCGTATAATTGCTTAATTAATTGAACTATATAAGCAGATATCACAGAACTCGCCACTTTAAAGCAATACGAATAAATGGCAATATGCCACACTTCGAACTGCCTAATTAGTGAGATGGGGTATTAAGGCATATAAAACATGTGCATCTTATATTGTTTCAAGAAGAAGAATGAAGTCAAGTCATTATACACACTCTGTATAATTATGACTTCGCAGAAATTACGTTTGATTTCGAGTTTTCCGCATTTACCATGGAACAAATATTATTAAAATTATAAACAACCAGCTATTCAAATTCAAATTCAATTTAAATCTATCATAAGACACCTTAACAATGTACTATTAAGGGTAATACGACAAATGAGATGCTAGATATGATTTTAAAGAGGATCGTGAACATAGATTTAAGATATCTGTAAAAGCGGTATGCAAAAAAAATAAAAACATGCTCAAATTCAAATCTCGCCAAAAGTTCCTCCCGAAAGGGATTGATGGGGATTTTTAGTATGTGAATGGCACAAACATGACTTAGGTGCGAGTTGTGTCTAGGTTGACCTACCAAAACTGGCTCCTACGACTAGACTACAACAACAAAAATAAATCTTACACTATAGCATAGTGACATAATGTTTCCACTTCCATATTTATATCATGCAATGTTTCTAGTACAAATACAATAACCATATGATGCTATTTAACACCGAACGGGCAAATGGAGTCTATGTGATCCGACACTGACTGTCAGATATTGTTTAATTGAACATACTTTTGAGTGGTAGCAAGTTTACAATATATAAAAAACATACGCAATCATCTATTTTGTCTCGATGATTTCGCACATATCTCCGTAATATCGTTTTGAACTGAGGCCGCAGTGAAACAGTAGATCAATGGATTGATGCTGGAGTCACCGAAATTTACAAATACGAGATTAATGAACATATTATCGTTTGCACGATCATAAATTTCTATGAGTTTATGTTGTATCATTGAATATAAATTTGGTATGAAGAGTGCAACAAAGATGACAATAACGATTGTGGCAGCTTTTGTTTCAACATTTCTGCACACTTCTTCGACGCTATCTTCCACAGTCCCTCTCGATTTCCCAAGAACGATGTATTTAGCAACAGGCAGAGTCAGAATGGCTCCACAAGAAGAAAATTAAATGCTATTCCAGATGACATCTTTGATATCCAAATTAGAGTTGTTACATACAGTCGTTTCTTTGCCACGATATAAAACATGACGAAGTCCATAGACTACACCCGAGAGAATACCATTGGCTAGAGCTAAACCTGGACTAACAAACAACTTTTCATAACAAAACCATACGCGATTCTGGCTCTGGCTAAAAGTGGGAATGCTAACTGATAAGATATGAGTGCTAAAAAGAAACCAGTTAATAGGCACTAGTAGTTATTGCAACGTTCCGATTGTTACGAACTCTTGACCAATCATAGTTGTAAACAGACATACATCATATCCAATACATAAGATACAACTAGTCACGTCAAATGCTGCTAAATTTGCAAGCAGAGTAAAGGTAGGCATTCTGTATTTATCTGACTTAGTGAAGCAAACTAGTAACATTACATTACGGAGAAAGCCAATAAGACCGTACGCTATCGGAAATTCTTCCGTTAATATGCCGGTAAGTCAGCATACAATCTGGAATATAATGGACCTTTCCCATTTTAGCCATGTCCCGCCAATCACTAGCTAATCTCCACCCACATCTCGCTCGTGTTGGGATCGATCTCTGAGCTCCGTGACTATCAATTTCCAGTAAACTATATAGGTTAGCTGTTGAATATATTGCCTATGTCAGCAACAGCACACGTTGAAATTGGCTTCAAAATATTCGACAGAATGTTTATTAAATAGTGAAGGCATACATATCGTGCAGCGTGTCGACTATCACGCGTCTACGACGGACTGACTCGAGTCATTCATACCTTAATAGATTATGATGTCATCCTACACGTCAGCTTGTGATTATGACGTAATATAATGGATGGATAAACTGGAAAGGTCGCCGTGAATCGTCTCATTGTCAACCAATTCATGAATCCATCTTCGTGCGTGTTATTGTAGAAACTCCAAGGCTCCACTAGGAACACCTTTCTGTGAAACATACTTTGCAGCAGACAGAGACAATTTATATTCATATCCCTCAGCTTTCTGCATACAAACTATTGTATGAAGACGAATGGGTATGTCTCTGTTTCTCTTCTGATACCAAATATACAAATACTGGCACAATATGGCCCGATATCGGCCCAGTACACGCCGGGTAACATGGATTTATTATCAGGAGCACTTTGCTGTTTTGGTATCTATTAACCTGTGCTATGAAACTAATCACATTATGAAGGCACACACAGGAGGCCACAACACCAACTTGTTAAGTTATCTGTCACCAGACCATTAAATTGTAATTTATGACCACTAAAGATGACAGAGAATCTAGAGGATCTTAGGATGCTATCAGAGGACAAGACACAGTAGACAGGTTAAAAACGTGTAGATTCATTCCATGGGTAATTAGTAAATTTCTAACCAATTTGCATTCTGAAAAGTGCTGTACCATAAAGTTAGCAATTGCAGTCTGCCTGCCTGGGAAATAGTTGCCCCATAACGAGTGATCATGGTAATTTGTCTATTCTTACCACAAACACAAATGCAATCCACAAACAATGATATGTAATGTTAAGCCAATAATGGGGTTTAAATGATCTGACGAAAATCATCTAAATGAGTCAACTGTTTTATTTTGAGCACACATCTGACTACCACGTCCTTCGAGATATGGATGTCTTTGTGACAACGACGAGAATCCCATGAGACAAGAAGAAAATATGACCGAATCGCGTCGGCTTACACGAGTAGGAGTTGTGAAAACTGTGAAATATGGACGAAACGCCATCCACACAGAAAATGAGTTATATTATATATGAGCGATATCTTATTTGATGGCATTTTCCTTTGATAACTGACTATGAACGGTCCTTGTACTTTTGCTTTTAGAAAATATCCTTGATTCTTCATTCTACCCTAATTACGTCATTTCCTCAGAATTTTCAAATCTTAATTTCGGACAGTCATCTGTCTTTTTTCCATGGATAAGGCTTCAAACAATGATGGAGTAAATTCTTTTATAGAGACCATTAGAATACATTCTGGAATTATTGATGGGCTTGGCCTTTCTCTCTCTCTCTCTCTCTCTCTCTCTCTCTCTCTCTCTCTCCCTCCCTCTCTCTCTCTATCTCTCTCTCTCTCTCTCTCTCTCTCTTAAATTAAATGGAAAATATGATATTGTTATACAATCAAAGGGCCTTCTTACAATGGATGCTATTTTATATGATTTACTATTCCATACAGATATATTTAATCATAACATAATTGTGGATCTCTATACTCTGCATCGTCAGACGTGACTTTTATACTGTATGTAACTGCTACATGCGAAGTGTCACTAATCTCAGTATTCAGATCGGGGTCACTTTCCATATTCAGGTCCAAATAATCACATTTCTCTGTCAGAGAATCTGAGATATGTTTTGAAATCTGCTGGAATGTCGGTCTGTCTTCTGGCTTTTCCTTCCAGCAACTCAGCATCAATGTATACCTTATAAATAAGATAAGAAGTAATATCACCTAAAATGGGTGGTGAGGTATTTTGTACTAAATTGCATGTATTAACTTAAAACAACAACAACAACAACAACAACAACAACAACAACAACAACAACAATAACAACAACATTAACAATAACAACAACAACAACAACAACAACAACAACAATAACAACAACAACAACAACTACTACTACTACTACTGCTACTGCTACTACTACTACTACTACTACTACTACTACTACTACTACTACTACTACTACTACTACTACTCTTACTACTACTACTACTACTACTACTACTACTACTACTACTACTACTACTACTACTACTACTACTACTACTACTACTACTGCTACTACTACTACTACTACTACTACTACTCCTACTACTACTACTACTACTACTACTGCTACTACTACTAATGCTACTACTACTACTACTACTACTACTACTACTACTACTACTACGACGACGACGACGACGACGACTACTACTACTACTACTACTACTACTACTACTACGACGACGACGACGACGACGACGACGACGACGACTACTACTACTACTACTACTACTACTACTACTACTACTACTACTACTACGACTACTACTACTACTACCACTACTACTACTACTACTACGACTACTACTACTACTACTACTACGACGACGACGGCGACGACGACGACGACGACGACGACTGCTGCTGCTGCTGCCTCTGCTGCTGCTGCTGCTGCTAAATAAACTAAAACACTTAGTGCGCAGAGCCAGCACATTACGCCTCATTATTCTCATGACATACAAGAAATCAGGGCACATCTTGGCTCGAGGCAGTCTAGCTCCTCTCTCCAGATATTCCAATACCCTGCTGTTATCCAACTCAGTATACGGAACCTTTCCAAGTGACATCACTTCCCATACCGTTACACCATATGACCACTGCCGAGAATAAAAATGGTGAATAGCATAAAAGATGTTAATCCCTTGTTTTCATACACAGAGTTCTCAATAGAGGGACCTAGCTATACCACATCCATTTCTAGGTAAGCTCCGCTCAATAATTTGTATGCGTAATGGGTTCCGTCTAAAACAGTGAAATCTGAATTTCCAGAATCTAAATTTAAATGTAACTCTACAGATACGCATTTTGGTTATTTCGAATAAAAATTAACATGGCACAGCTTTATGGCAGCAACATTTCCCAGTCGAATTGGTTTCAAAATATTCAACAGAATGTTTATAAAATGGTACGTCCAACAACGGCATACAATTCAGACACTTTACTGAGAGACCTTTCATCTGCGTGATGGACCTACGTTATTTTGCCTCTGATGTCAGCTATCAGGTGACCTATTTGTCTATGACGGCAGATAATTGAGTGAGAGGTCAGATTCCTCCATTGACCAACAAACAAAGAAATAGAACACTCTAGTAGAAACCCATTTCTCTCTGGATACAACTTGATGTAGGTGCTAAATAGTAAACACGTGGCCTATCCATACACGATAGATCTTGGGGCTGAATGGGCTGCACTATTTCATTCATTCCTTTATTTCATATATCCTTGTCAATGCGTATGTGTATGCCTTCTAATGGTAGATAACATACATAAGTCAATGTTTAAATGAGGAAAGTAAACACTATTAACATCAGATGCCTATAATACTAATGAATATTAGGCCAATTGAGAAATGACATTACATTTTCAATATTAATCTATCGATGGAATTGTACAGCCCAGCATGAGAGAATATTCAAAATGTCCTTAACATGGTCTACATTGCCTAATGGATGGAGCAATGCCGAAAGTGTGGGTTTAGGGTATTGTACCCATATGAGTGGGTTGCTTTGGTTTAACGATTGCGTTAATCTTATTGGCTATGCTTTGACTAGAAGCACATACAATTGAATTTTGAGTCACCTTTCAGCATTGGTGCGTGGCTACTTTTATTTAGACTACCTCTCTTGCCCCCCCCCCCCCACATATTTCTACATTGACTATAATTATGACATACAATATCTGTATAGAGAGTGTACACTTGATCCTGTAGACTTTCTAATGCCATCCACTTGATGGGTAACATCTTTTGATGTTCTTGTCGATAGTAAGCCTGTGAATACACGTCTTTAGACAGACCAAAATCAGCCACTTTAACAACCATGTTACCATCCAACCTGCAAATCCACAGATTCACAATACATGATAGATGGTCAAACCTATCGATAATGCCTCCCATACAAATCATCACACCCTGGTCACAAATGGTCAAACCTATCGATACACATACCGCACTAATCGTCAACCTCTGGTCACTAATGGTCAAGCACATACCCATACACACTAATCTTTAAAACATGGTCACAAATGGTTAACCTTATCGATAACACCTACACACTAATCATCAAAACCTGGTCAGTAGTAATAGGGGGTCAAAATGATACCACCTCCTTTGTCTAAATGGAAATCAGGTGGGGGGTGGCTCATTTGTCTAAATGTAAATCAGGGCCGGGATCAAAATGATACCCTCACTCAACTGGCCGCCATTCGGCGATCCGTGGCCCCCACCGCCCTATCAATCCCTGGGGCATAGGTTGTTGAAACGGGGGCCACCACGGATTACCGAACGGCTACCAGGGAGGTAGTATCACACTACTACTACTACTACTACTACTACTACTACTACTACTACTACTACTACTACTACTACTACTACCAGGCTCTGAACACCCATTTATAGACAAGCCTCCACAGTGATACACATCACTGATCGCCATCAACCACACGCATCTGGCACCGCCCTGTGATCAACCCCACACACATCTGAACGCCTATTTAGAGACAAGCATCCTCTATCACATCGACACGACGGACCCCCACAGGTACTGATCGCCAGCACCACACATAATAGGGTCTGAACGCCTATTTAGAGACAGGCATCCACAGGGATATACACCACCTACCGGTACTGATCGCCACACATAATAGGGTCTGAACACCCAGACAGGCATCCACAGGGATATACACCACCCACAAGTACTGATCGCCACACATAATAGGGTCTGAACACCCATTTAGAGACACGCATCCACAGGGATATACACCACCCACAGGTACTGATCGCCACACATAATTGGGTCTGAACACCCAGACAGGCATCCACAGGGATATACACCACCCACAGGTACTGATCGCCACACATAATAGGGTCTGAACACCACTTCGACACAGGCATCCACAGGGATATACTCCACCCACAGGTACTGATCGCCACACATAACAGGGTCTGAAAGCCCATTTAGAGCCAGGCATCCACAGGGATATACACCACCCACAGGTACTGATCGCCACACATAATAGGGTCTGAACGTCCCTTTAGAGACAGGCATCCACAGGGATATACACCATGATTACTGTTGCACAGCTTCGTGCTATTGCAAAGCAATTCGGCCTTAGAGGCTAATCTCAGGTCAAGAAGGCCGACCTGCTCCAGCTGATTGGACAGGTCCATGCCAAGGAGTGGCAGAAGCAACTCTCCTGAGCAATGACGACAGGAAGGTTGCCAGAGCTTACCAAAGATGATCCTTGGAATCCCCACAAGAAAGCGCAGAAGATACTTGAGCTTCGTCAGTTGGACGAGGAGGTGACTGCTAGCTTGCGAGCCAAGACTGTAGCGAGGCGGATGGCGGGACTTCCACTGGAGCGCTTACCTCTCCTACGCAGAATCCCTAAGCAAGTGATGAGGGGCTGAGGTCTGAACCCTTAGCCCGGAGCATAAAGCGAGAAGGCGAACACATTCTCGACCACCGTATCGGCGAAAGGGACACAGAGGATAGAGGACGCCAGTCAGTATGCTGGACATTCTTCAGAGGTCTAGAAGGAGACCTCACAGGCCAGATCATGCAAAAGATCCAGCAGACTGTCCAGAACGCCTTCTACCTCCGCTACACCCAAGCCTATCGCATCCGTCATATCGAAGACGGTAGGGTGATGCTCTTCCACAAGAATGCTCCAAGGAGCCCGTGGCTGAACACGATATGAGCATCTCAGGACTGGGTGGCCGCAAGAGAGAAAGCCCGCCTCGACATAGACAATATCGATCGACCCAACACGAAGTGGGCTTTCGTTCGTTCGATCAATCAACATTGAGGTCAGGGCTGTCATCGACCGCCAACCTCTGCTTGGGACAGGCCCCCTCCCAGACTGGCTATGACAGAAGAAGAGTATGACTGCCCTCGACACCTACAAGGACAACATGTGTCTCTGGAGATGTCTAGCAGTCCACCGAGGAGCGAGAGCTGATAAAAGTACAGCTCCTGCATGAGAGCTTGCCACACAGTTCTACGGTAAGACAGTGACAGTACCTGATGTCCGCAAGACCTCGCTGGATCGGCTGGACAAGGTAGAGTTCTTCGGCAAGATCGGGATTCGCGTGTATGACCCAACCGAAGAGGGCACCTGGCACTTGATCAGGCAAGCAGCTCACTACCGTGACACCATGACCATCAGAGTGTGGGACCACCACGCATTCTACATCAAGAACATCTCCAAGCTGGCACATACACTAGTCTGCAGTCACTGTCAGCAGAGGTTTACAAAGGCATGCAATCTTCAACACCATGCTGATCAATGTACAGGCGGCAAAACAACAATCATGTGTCCTGGCGAGAAGGTTGAGGCACCACAGTCTGCGTATGAGAAAGCCTTCTATCCGCCCCGACCATCCAGTTCAGTAGTTACTCGTTGGATCGAGTATGAATCGAGAAACGGAGGCGTACACATACACCATGTAGAGTGTGGGCATGGTGGCGAGCGTTGGATCGAGGGCGCTCCCGTAGATGGTTATGATCCGACCGCCAACACCGTTTACCAGTTCCATGGCTGTCACTGGCATGGGTGTCCACAACACCAGCTAGGTGAGGATGCCGAACAAAGATACCGCAAGACAGTCCTGAGAGAGGAAAAGCTGAGAGCCTCTGGATGCACGTTTGTGGTACAGTGGGAGTGCTGCATACAACGCTGCCCAAGCGTCCATAAACGAGTTTGGACTGTCCCATACCCACACTTCATAGTTTACGACTTCGAAGCACCCCTTGATGGTATCAAGACCCATCCTATGGGGACTCTCACGATCGAGAGTACTCACATACCTATCTCTGTGTCAGTTGGCTGCTCCTTAGAGGGCGCCACGAGTGAGCTCACTCACCTCTGCAATCCTGACCCCAAAGAACTGATCAGAGCGTTCATGCTGGCGATCCAACGCCGAGCATATCTAATCCGAACAAGGGTTAGGGTACAGTACATACCGACAGACCTGGACAGGCTCCCAAAGCAACAGCAGCGACTGATCAACGTGTGGTGTGACCAAGTGCCTGTACTGGGGTTCAACTCTGGGCGGTATGACCTGAACCTCATCAAGAAGTACTTTGTCGATGAGCTGACTGACAGTATAGGTACAGTGAAAGTCGCCAAGAAGGCTAGTCAGACCATGTTCCTCATAACACCTGAGCTATGGTTTCTCGATGTGCTGAACTACCTTGGCCCAGGAGTCTCGTACGAGGTATGGGTCAAAGCTTACGGGTGTCCACAGCAGAAGAGCTGGCTCCCACATGAATGGTTTGACACACACGAGAAGCTCAACTATCCAGGGCTTCCTGACTACTCAGCATGGAAATCTAAGCTCAAGGGTGGCTACCTCTTGATGCGAGCAGAGTGGGAACAATGTAACCAGACATTCAGCGAGCACGGAATGCGGACATTCGCTGACTGGCTGCGATACTACAACAACCTGGACGTCAGTCCATTCATCGAAGCCCTAGAGTGGATGCGGGCGTTCTACACAGAACGAGAAATAGACATCTTCAAAGATGCGGTGTCTCTCCCAGGTGTGTCACTGCAGTACCTCCTACGTGGAACCGCTCAGCACATGCCGGATGTTCGCCTCTACTCTTTGGGCAAGGAGGCCTACGAGATGCTAAAGGACGTGGTTGCTGGAGGGCCCAGCATCGTGTTCACCAGATACCACGAGGCCGGTGTGACACACATCTGCCAGAGTGAGCATGTCTGCCAACGTCTACTCGGCTATGACACAAATGCTCTGTACCTGTCAACGATGGCCAAAGAGATGCCCTGTGGTAAGGAGACAGTGTGCCGTTGGTCTGCTGGCAGTGGTATAGCCAGCTTTAAAGAGGAGCTCATAGCAGACCGCTGGTTTGGATTTGCTGAGGTGGATATAGAGGTCCCTAAGGCTCTGTGGGCAAAGTTCGAGGAAATGCCACCGCTCTTCTATAACCGCGAGATCCCAGTATAGGCCTTCCCTTCTGAGATGCAGGCATATCTAGAGCATACAGGGCAGAAGCGACCCACCACCCAGTAGAGCTGTGCGGTATTGATATTTACATGATGGTATCGGTGCCATGAAAAAATACCGCGGTACCACGGTATACCGTCATCTGAGCTTGAGGCATGCCACGAAATTAGAACAATTTTTTCCATTTCCTTTTCACTTCCATCTCAAATCAATGGTAAATATAGGTAAAGTAAATAAATTGGCTTTCTGATTTAGAGAAGAAAAACATGGCTATTGCGACTGTTTAGTTTCACGATTTTATTAGGTCACTATTTTTATTGCATTAATATCATTCACTGGAATATCGGTCAAAGGGTGTGGTCGACTCGCTAACTATAACCCGCTGTTTGAGCCATTGGGGTGCACTATTTTCAATCTGGATTGTTCTTGCTATTAATGCCTGCGACCAGCAAACGGTAAATTTTATTTTGGCAGTCGAGCGCTTTGATAAACAGAGTCCAGACAAAATCTGCGAGTATTTAAACGGGGCAAGTGTTGTACTCTTTCATTTCTGTTGGAGTCGTATATTCTGTTACTCGTGAGAACAGGCCTATACACATACATATAACACGACATTGAATATAGCCGATTCCAAAGCTTCTGATAATTACTGAGTACCCGATGTACAGACTCGTTACTCGCCATGCTTCACGTGAACAATGCGTGTAAAAAGCTATTTCCACGAACTTCCGACGTGTAGCCAGTTGAAAAATTAATTACAAAAACCAAAACACTATAATTTTTAGGTGTCGTTACTTAAACTGGGTTTAATCCTTAAAGAAATTTCTTAAAACAAGCCAGAAAAATAAAAAATAATGACTTCAATGCTGCTCGTTGTTGATAAATTAGCACGTGATCAAAACGGCGCGAGCAAATACTACGTTTTAGTAAATTTTCATTGATAAATTAAGCATAGTAATGTATTTTCCCACGGTCTAGTTCATGAACAACCAATCAGATATGTCTTTGCGAAATTGCTGTTATGTTTGAATAGCACACAGTTTGTATGTTATTTTGTTATTCTAGCGTGTTTGTTCGGTGGCAAAATGCTTGGAGTAATAAATTACAAACAATAGAAACGGGAATAGGGAATATATTATAGTGTAATTACTACCGGCAGATGGGCAGAGAAGGAGTTTAGATGTTTTAAATAAAGCAATTTTACCGTGAGACTTTCAAGACATACGTTTTACATACAATTCTGCCTGTCATTATTTTGTAATTGACGTCTTGATGTTTGTTTTTACAACGACCCTTTCATCTGAACTTGGCTAATAGTTAGGGATGCCTGTATTTTTGGCACTATTAGCTAGCACCTATTTACCATTGGTCAAGTCAGATTTTATGAATATATTTCGCAACTATTGCGCAAACATTATGGACGGTAATCACGGTATTTGGAAATGTCAACGGTCAACGGTCACGGTATCGGTTCACGGTATACCGCGGTCCTCACGGTACTACCGTCAGACCGCCCAGCTCTACCACCCATAAGCTGGTCGACGCCCTCTCTGGCAAGAAGCGGCTGCTGTATGCACTGACACGCAAGTGGTGTATAACCCATGGCCTGAAGATCACTGCTGTATACCGCCCATTCGAGTGGTTCATGGAGAATGTTACGGAGGCCCGCCACTCGGGAGATGTAGATAAGAACAAAGCGCTCTTGGCAGATCTCTTGAAACTCCTCGACACCAGTGCCTACGGGAAGCTCATCGAGGCCCTAGAACGCCATAGCAACACCAGCTTCATGAAGGATGAACGTGTGGTAGACAAGGCCCTGCATAGTGCATGGTTCGAAGATCTCGAGGAGATCAGTGAGTCATACGAGCTCCAGAGTCGCAAGCTGAGAATCACAATTCGAAGGCCCTTCCACGTGGGAATAGCCGTTTATGAGCTCACGAAGCTGCGAATGCTGGAGTTCTACTAGGACTTCCTCGATCGCTACATAGCTTGGGACAGCTTTGAGTACCTGCAGATGGACACTGACTCCGCATATATCGCTATTGCAGGCTCCAACCTCCTCGACATCATTCGCCCTGAGATGCGAGCAGGGTACTAGGCTCATAAGCGGGACTGGCTAACTTGGGATAAATGGTCTGGACGGACTCCGGGACTGTTCAAGCTCGAGTTCGAAGGCTCTCGTGGTATCACTCTCTGCTCCAAATGTTACTAAGTGGAGAGCACAGCTGCAAGTAGGTGCTCGGCTAAGGGAATGTCAAAGTAGCAGAATGAGGTCTCTTGGCAGAGGTTCCACAGCGCTCTACATGGCGGGGTGGACAGAGCTAAAACCGAGGTCTACACCTGCGCAACCAGGGTATGGTGACGTATGCGCAGGAAAAACTCGGACTCTCCGCTTACTATGATAAGCGCCATGTACTGCCAGATGGGGTCCATACCGAGCCCATCGAGTATCATGTTAGCACCCTAGAGGGTGGTAGCTGTGTGTCTTCAGGGACTAGCTGAAGCGCTTCTATGACAAATGGTCGCCTAGGCACTCCGTGCTGGCGTGCCAGGTAGTACAGTGTAGGCTGCCCCTCCGCCTCCACATACCTGTCAAGCTTGTGAACATCTATCGACCAGTTAGGATCTGTTGCACGCCATCGACCACCTTCCAGCTCACCAGGCTCATACAGGTACCGAACCAGGTACGAGCATCAGGTGGTAGGCACTCCTCTCCCTTGTTCGCTCCTCTAGAACTGTGACCAGCAGGGTGTATGATAGCCTCTACTGGCTTCTTCCCGATTAGTCTAATAACCTCGGCATTGGATCTCTCCACCACAGCAGGCAGCCCTCTCACCCATACTCTAGAATGTTCACTTGGCGCGGCCATTTCCTGGCCGTATTGGTGTGGGAACAGTCTCTCTGCCAGTGTCAGATTCCACCACTCAACGATAGCATGGGCACGGTGATGTCCTACCTCGCCTCGCCTAACTGCCACACTGTTTCCACACGAGGGCTGCAGTCTCCCCTCTGAACTCCTTACCCTCATCCACCCGCAACAATTCTGGCCACTGGAGGGGATTTTCTGTAGCCTCGTAGACACCCTGGAATGCCTGGTCCACCTGGCCAGCTGACTTGTCTGTGAGCGGTACTGCCGCCTTGTACCTGCTGGCGACATCGACGATGGTGAGGGCATACTTGTAGGTCTTACGACCAACTGAGTCATGGAGAAGGAATAGAACATCTGCCTGGTGAACTCTGTTTGGGACAGTTTCCTAGAAATAGGCATGCCTGATGTGCCATGGACGAGGTCTGTATATCTGCCACATCGACTGGCAGCTGAGCCACTGGCTAACTTTCTCCAATGTGAAGTTGTAGCCCTTGCGACGTACAGCCTCGAGTAGTTGAGGGGCTCATGGTAATATCCACCAGGCTGATAGTAGAGTTCCTCAAGAAAGACGGTTGATAAACTCCCAGATTTCATCACTGACGTCCACTCCCGCACAGCCTGGGTGAACTCTAAACAGATGAACAGATGGCCGTCATTCATTCGACCATCACTGAGGGCCTCCTCAAACACCTCCATACACTGGCGTCTAATCCCTGCTGGATCCTCACTGAACAGTAATTTATCGACCAACCCTCGGAAGTTAAGGGACTTGACCAGGTCGTACAGAGATGCCATCCTTATATAGTATGGCTTAAATGTTCGGCGGCACAGATGGCCATGAGTGCTATGGCAACATATGGTAGCCAAGGGCCTGCGACTCAAAAGAACATACCTACTCCTGAGGCGATGGCTGGTATGGCTTCAGAAATCTTCTCCTCCCAATGGAGAGTATTGTTGGTGATCTTGCGGACCGTCTCGCCAGCCTTCGTTGTGAACAGAGCGATCAGAGCCCCAACTGCTGCCAGTGGACCGATAGAACCTTTCACATAAGTGCGATAGATTCCTTTTGCTCTGTGTACTAGCTTGCAGGATTCAGGCTCTACCTCATCATACTCACCCACGGTCGCCGCTACATCGTAGTCGTCTGCATCATCCTCCTCATCATAGTCCTCCTCATAGTCCTCGTCATCTATATCCTCGTCTGGATCAGCCTCTGGTTCATACATCGCTATGGGGATCCGTCGCTGGGGCAGCTATATAGTAGCTTTAAACTGTAGTCTATAGCATGGCCTCCGCAATCTTGAATGCAGGCGTGTTTGCTTTCGCGAACTGGGAACTCAGCTTCGCCGACAAGAAGGTGGCTGAGGTCGAGTGTGAGCGTCATAACCATGCGATGGAGAAGCTGTCTAAGGAGAAGTTTGTGTACAGCAAAGCATTCGAGCATATGCGCCAGAGGGAGGCACGCTGACGACAACTCCGAGCTCAGGCCAACCAGAGCCTCAAAGAGGCAGATGAGTCTCGATGAGTACTACGAGGCTGTAACGATATCTGAGCCAACGCTCGACTATGAAGCATCGACAGGTCAGAAGACAGCAGAGCTTATAGTAGTGGTGGCAGCTGCAGCGGTGATAACAGGAGTTGTGCTGTACACACGGTCAAGCTGAATACGTGATGTGTTCGACACGCATACCTTAGCATAGCCAAAGTAAAGTACCATCACACCTAATGGGCGAGTCCCAGCTATGAGGTTTCTGAGGTTGAAGCTGAGCCGGTTGCCCTAATTAGGTGGGATGTCCCAGCCCCTGAGGTGGTGACGGCCCTCGTGTGCCGACTCGAGGTCGTCGCTTCCACTGGTTATATTAGGCACAGAAGTGCATATGACTTAGTTTTCTGTCTGTAGAGTTGGCAATCAGCCAGCTCACGTACCACATCAAGAACATTGGTCCCAGCAACTACACGCTTGAAGTCGTCTAGCTTATCCACCTGCTGGATGGCTCCTCCCTTCTGAACCAGGACCATAACAGCAATACAGTCCAATGCACCACGATGCAATGTCAGCTCTACCCATTGGTTAGTTGTGGCTTGAACCTACTGGTGTTCTCGCTCCACATGCACGATCTGCTGTTTGGAACCCGTTTGCTTCAGCTCCTGGTCATTCTCGCCATGCCAGACATGAAGTCTTGGAGCATTCATCGTCGCATCTGCGAGCTGATCAGTGTACAACCGGAGGAACAGCCTATCCTGCATGCCATCCGGATTCACGTGTGTGTTCCCGAGGAGGGTTAAGAGTGGAACTGCCACAGGCTTCTCGACACCTGCCAGTAGTTCGAATTCCGTGAACCCCTCATTGCACCCCACAATGTAGTACCCCTTTCCCTTCACATAGAAGGTTGGTCCACGAGCCAGCGAACCTAGGACTCGGTACTCATCGTTCACATAGGTGGTGACCACGGTGCTGTTGCTCTGTTCAGAACCTGTGGGAGCTCTACCGTCTGTTCTATTGTTCTCTGAAGCTTGAACTCGAGTGTCATGCCCTTGATCTCGTGGATCTGTGCCGAGATTGCAAAGTCGATGTACCTCCCAGCAGCGGACAACGGGTTCTCATCGTATATACTGGGTCGAATGACCGTCAGGCAGTCCTTCCGAGGATCAGTGTGGTGCGATGTCGTGGGTTCAATGGCCCCCATCTGGATGTTGCACATTCTGCAGCATGTTTAAGGTCTGGGTATATGGAGGTTTTAAAGGGCTGTCATGTTTGGTAAAGTTCTCCAGCAGATTGTATATAGGCAGCAGGACAAGTCGGCACGACAGTCAGCACGACAGCCACAGCGTGCACTGTCCCACTGTGATGGGGTCCGAGGACTGCTTCGTGACATCAACATTATCCACAAGTGAGCCAAGGTTACACCTCCGTCTGATGCGGAGATACTGGCCACCATAGATAAGGAGCGCCAACTCATAGTACAAAAGAACTCCTGACTCGGATACTCAACCAGAAGTTTGACAGCACCCAGGGCAGGGCACTCAACCTACCTGTGGCTCAAACCAACAATCCTGTTATTCTATCTCTCCAAAGGGCGAGGGTCGATCCCAAAGATCTAGTAATGGTCGGGAAGTGGGCTGCCATATTTAGCCTCCATAGCCAGGAAGAGCGAGATATGCTTGATAGTCTCCAGTCTGGTGCAAATAACTGCTTCAGGGAGGAGGTCAGTGCCGCTGTAGCGGAGAGCCACGACACCGGTCATGCAGAAGGTACTCAGGAGGGGTTCACTGATGGCCACAGGGAGGCTATTGAGCACATCCTCAACGAAAGAGAGCGCAGGAGATTGGCCAGTAATCTGCCAGCATTTCGGAAATTCCCCAGATAACTACCAGGACTACCTTATGAAATCCACTCGTAAGCACGATGCTAGTCATGCATGGAAAAAGTGGGTCTTCCGTGAGAAGTTCCAGAAGAAGAGAGTCCTAGACTCTGACCCTCAGGGGATAGAGTTTCAGCAACAGTTTAAGTGACAGGCTTCTGACGAAACTGCCGAAGTTCCTCAAGCTTCTGACGAAGTTCCTCAAGCTTCTGACGAAGGTCCTCAAGCATCTGACGAAGTAGCGGCGACCTCGGACGAAGTTACTCAGCCTTCTGATGAATGAAAAAGGTTGTGGCCAACAACCTGTCAGTGATGACGCATAGAGCAGGCTAGTTTAATGGTTGGATTCAGCTTGTAGGTGAAGGTCTGTGCCTTTTCCAGAGATGGCTTGAAGTGAGACAGCTCACCTGTCTCCTTGTTGCTGAAGATGAAGCGGTGTAGCTCAGCTCCCCCCTGTACAACTGCGATAAGGTCTGGTCTCCTTGAGGGTTAGGCTGTCGTATATGGTCTCGAGCAGGGCACGTCCATGCTTGGAGCTGACGTATAGCAACCAGGAATTGTGGCGGATGTCCGGTGAGATCTCACGGGTGTAATTCTGAAAGAGAATGAAGACAGTTATCTTTGTGTGCCAGATGCGCCTGGTGATGTTGTTGAGGTAGGTGACTGTCTTCTGGTCCATTGCAAGGTCATCGATAACTAGAACAAGCGGTTCTGTCAGTCGGGCTGCCAGCAGATTCTCCATCAGTGCTTGCAGGTTCTGCGTCTTGGTGATTGGGCCATTGTACCATTGATCACTACTGTCAACTGCCTCAGCGGCGGAGTCAGACACCAGAAGGATGTATTAAGAGTGTAGATGTTCGGCCATGAGAGCCCGCAGCAAGATGTTTTTCCCGTGTCCTAATGGGGCAATGATCAGCACCACCTGGCCAGTATCGGCCGGCCTACTGTCGAATGGTACAGACATGCGCACAGAGGATGGTTAGCACTTGGTCGGTGGTAGCCTCGTCTATATCTGGGAGACTAAACAGCAGTACTTCCTGCACCAGCTCTTTCGCCTGCAGAGCGGGGAATCCTGCACCTCCGGCGGATACGAAGGATGCGATGGAGGCATCAAGCATGAAATCCCAGCAGCAGCTGAGAAGATAGCGTAGAGGGCCTGTGTCAGCACCCACAGTGTCTAGTACATCCAATATCTGTATGATACATGCATGGGAAGCCATGACTATCCTGTGGTCTTAAACGGCAAACCAAAGAACCCTGACTTCTTCACCTTCAACAGTGATATTGCTCAGCCCGACGGTACCTACCTTGAGATTCTCTCCATCCTGTTGGAATGAGCTCCGTGGCTGCAGGACTTCCTTAACCAGGTCTTGTGCATAGGACTCAGCCATAACCTTGATGGCTCTAGCCTCATCGACGCTGAGCATACCTCGCATCGTCGCCCTGTCCTTGATACCCATCCCCTTGTATACAGTCTTGGCCTTGTTAATGGCCGATTGTCCTACCGTATCAGTGTTCCCGATAAGATCTCGGGCTAGGATGGTACCACGGATCTCCCATGGGTCTTCCTTCTCATCGAAGTCTAGGAAGAAGATAGGGGCAACAGTGTCCACTGAACCGCGGCGTGCCTCGCCCAAGTGAGCAAGATCGCCTAGCTCTTTGCTTTCTAGGTTTGTGAGTGACAGAGTCATGGTGCTATATACACGGCCTAAACCTACTAGTCATACCCCCAGTGAAATAGTTGGGCATAGGAGGCCCACGCAGTCGGCCAAGGGAATAGGTAGCAGTGCTCAAGGTACTGGCCCTCTCTGCAGGGGCACGCCTTGTGGGTGGTCCACCATTTCCGGGCATTGGTGATCGTCAGTCCGTGTGCTCGACTATGGGCTACACACCACCCTCTGGTACGCCATGCCTCATATGCTGCAGGGGTCTCGTGATCCATCTCTCACTATTCAGAGGGGTTAAACGTAGGGGACGATGATCTCAGCCATTGCACTCGTTGCTAGCCCTAGAACCGCGGCCTCCATTAGTGTAAAACGTTCAGCCACGATCTTGGTGGCAACAGTGTAGGAGGCACCACTGAGGGCGATCTTAGGGATGGGGTGAGTTATTCCGAGACAGTGCCCGGCCACCCCACTCACCACTGTAGCAAGGACAGCCGCAGTGGCAGCAGGAAGAACCTCATTTCCCCCTGTCGTCTTCACGACGGCCACATTCGCCGCCACGTTACTGGCGACATGGACTGCCAGAGGTTTTGCTTTCGTCAGTAACTTCTGTGTTTTGGTTCGCAGCAGGTTCTCCACCTTCTGAAGACTCGCCTGGCTCTCGGGCAGTTGCTTCACGATCTGTACCGTTGACGTCATTGTTTAAACACTGAGTATACAACACGGTTAAACATCTGCATCCCCTGTAGAGAGAGCTAATAAGATCTTCCCAGTATGTGTCTGCCAGGTGGCCGGTTTGGTACTCCTGAATATACATCTCTCTATTGAGACATCTTAAACATGTCTGGGCTCACGCTATGCTAGAAGTACTATGAGGTCTTCCACAGGGAGTTGAAGGATTATAAGAAGAAGACACCAGATGAGTTCGCTCAGCTCTCCGGAGCTGAGCTGACAGAGGAGCTCTATCTAGGATGTGGTAAGGGGCAGATCTGCTTCCACGAATACCTTATCATGGGCGGGAGTATTGTTGAGCAGCTCCTGTGAGCTAAAGGTTTCTACAAGGATCGGGCGTATCTGTCAGATGTGTTCCATCAGTTGCAGACCTCCATGGCCTCACCTGACTCAGAGCTGAACAAGGCCCTGCGATACTACAAGCTGGAAAAAGGATGCACTGTGGAACCATCCAGCCCTTGGATGTGCATGTTGGCAGCGTAGGGACTGTAGGGCAGGCCAAGCTGGTTCAGTGTCTCACCGTGGTCCACACTGCTACTGTAGAGAGAAAGGATAGACTTATAGCTGATTTGCTAGGGGCGGAGTAGGCTGATCCCGAGCGCCACGATAGCTAGGCCTGACACCAATTATAGAGCTACCATGGGGAGCGGTGTCATGTTGACTGGCTAGAGTGTCGGGGTCGGAGCTGCCATGGGAAGCGTCGGGTTGACTGGCTGCAGTGTCAGGGTCGGAACGTAGGTGCGTTGATACCAGTGTTGAAGCCGAAGTGGACACTGGGGGAACTCCCCTTGACTATCATGTTGTTATAGGCCCTGACTTGGAGGTCCTCGATATTCACGATCATGTTGCTCGAAATCAACCGTAGGTGTAGTGAAATAGCAAAGTCAAGTTTGAGATGGGCCTTCTGCAACCCCTGCTGGAACTTAGCAATAAGACTGCTGGGATCTGCCACGATGATCATATCCTCAACGAGACTGATGAACATGGCCTGGACCTCTGCTCCGCTGACACCATCTATGGAATGACACAGCTTGGTCTGTGCTGTAAGGAGGCAGTAGCACAGTGCTTCCAGGGACTGGTTGATCCGAACGACCCCTGCTGGTGTGAGGCCTGAGGTGGTGTGTGGGACAAAGTACTTCCACACATCTGGATAGTCCTGCCGCATCCCAGTGATGTGCATATCTTGCACCAGCGCTCCAGGGTCGAAGTCTGGATCGAACGAGAATGTCGCTGTCTTCCGACGGCCTACTCGTCAGGGTGTTCGCTAGGGGAATCCTGAGTAGTCACGTCTCGGGTCAGTGTACATAACCGCTAGGCCGCTGTTGTCACCACCATGCCACCGATAGTCTGGGTGAGCGCTAAACTCTCTCTGTAGTCTGCTGGCCGCTGAGACGCTCTGACTATTGAGTCGTTTCTATCAGGGAGGCTTGCACCCAGCTCATGGAGGATTCGTCGCACCGTGAAGTACACATGGAATGCGAGACAGCTGGCGATGAACGCAGCTTCAGGAGTACCAGAATAGGAGTGAATCAGGGTGGAACTTACTCCACATCCTGCGGTGGCACACCACACGGCAAAGTTCAGCTGCTGATTCCAGTATGAGAGGCTTGGAGCAGCCATGCAAGTATGAGCTTGCTTCGCATCCTTGATGGTAATGGGGCGGTTGGTCAGTGGTCGTGAGTTGAGAGAGAAGCTGGTTCGGGACCGTCCATCCACTGTGATGGAGGACAGTGTTAGCTCTGGTATATGATCTGGTAGACCTCTCAAGCCAGTCAAGGGTGTACACAGGAGGGGCGGTTGGCTCCGATTGACTGTCATGAGGTTCAGTGGGAAGGCCATCTATACTGGTGTTCTTAAAGCTACCACACAGGCAGCACACTATTTGTAGTCGTCTCAACTCCAGAGACCGGCGAGGTGACCTCGCCGTAACATCTCGTTTTTTAGCTCCTCTATATCAACCCACCCACTGGAGCCTTTGAGGTATTGCTGTCGCACTTTAGGCTTCTCCATGCGGTACAGGGATTGGACCTTCAATATATGGTGGTACTCTTCATCGGTGACCTGGCCATCCTCGAGAGCTTTCCTGACTGGCTCGTCGATAGTCCGTAGCATACTCTGTGCCAGTGTCACATACTTAGCATGCTTCTCCAGCCTCCTTGTGATCTGCCGCTGCCCCACCCCCAAGCCCATGGCCAAGACAGTGGCCGCTAGTTTCACGCCACCCAGCGGGATGGCAATGAGGGCACCCACCCCTGTAACGAGAGTGGTCACAGCTGCCACACCAGCACTGGCTCCAATCACACCCACAGCAGTGGTTGTATGCGAGAGGAGTGTGTGTGTTGTAATATTTGAGGCGTTTATATGCTAGTTCCCAATGCTAGGGTCTAGACTCAGGCCTGCTATGCGAGAGGATGCTGTATGCTGTCTTATATCGCCAGCACGTTCCGCTGTACTTTTCTGCCTTATGGACGAGATTCTGCCTGATGGTATCTATCTGCTGGAGTCGCCAGCCATGGATGGTACCGCCCTCGTCTGCAGTCAGGGAGGGGTATAGTTCTGGTTGCTTCCGCCACTCTAATTTTGCCATAGTATATCTGGAGGCTTAAACCTGCATCACCTGCAGAATCTGATCATGCATCATAGAAGGGTTCATTTTGGAGAGCCTGACGAATCATACCAGCTTGCTGGTGTTGAGACAGACGTCTCTTAGACAGTGGTCATCCAGCACTATGTCGGGTGCCAGTAGCTTTCTGGGACATGACATCTGGAATTTCACCTTATCACCAAGATAGTAGGTCCGCCGCTGGATGGCTTTCTTGGTCTTACTCTTCTGCGCCATCTCCTCTTCCCACTGTATGACCTCTGGCTCATCCTCGTCTGAGAAGACACCTGGCTCATCCTCGTCTGTGAAGATATCTGGCTCATCGTCGTATGTGAAGACATCTGGCTCATCGCCATCTGTCAAGAGCTCTGCGTCCCGCTTATTCTTCTTCAGAAGGTTCTGCTAGTATTTGGAAGCTTCACTGTTCCTTCGCCTCCTTGCAATGCTCACGTTCTGTTGATACCAGTTCTCCTGCTGTAGTCGCTCTCCTTCTTGTTGCAGTGTGAGCATCTGTTCGTTTTGTGCAGGGGTCATGAAGGGGCAACCCTCTTTCATCATCTCGGCAAAGGTCAGATATTACTGGTATGATACCATGTTGTCGTCAGGTCAATGAGTTATAAGAGTGTACACTCTAAATGGGCGTCCTATATCCCATCCGTGCTGGCATATATGTTAATGGAGGGGCTGTCAAACAGGTGATTTACAGGTGTGAACAGGCTAGGACTGATAGCTTTCCATAGGTTGCTGTTGGCACCTGGGAGATACTCTATCACGTCCCGGCCGACTTCTACCAGTGAGCTGCTGTGTGCACTGCCTGGAGGTTGATGTATCACATCGGCGTGTATGTATGTTGTGCCCCACTGGGGCACCTCGAAGAGGGCCCATTCTATACGGTACTGTACAACTCGTCTCCCCTCTAGAGAGGGTGAGATTACGTTCTCACCACTGGAGAGCAGCAGTCGGATAATCGGCATGGTTAAATGTCTTGTTTGAACCCCTCCTGTAGCATGGAACCCATATTTGCTCACTTGACTGGTCTTGCTGACCTGGCAGATGTGTACACAGTTGATGCTGCCAAGGTAGAAGAGAGCGACGGCAAGTCATTCGCCCTACAGTATGAAGCAAGCTCAAAGGCATTCTGCCTCCACCCCATTGGTGGTTATGGGGTGGAGCTGCTCACAGACCACAAGGATGTGACGAAGGAGCACCTGGGTCGTAACATAGATGGCCACAAGATCGTGTTTCGGTACGATTTCCCGAAGAGGAAGTACATCCTCGAGCCGTTGATTGAGCTCTCAGATACAGAGGTGGCAGACATCAATACCCTAAATAACGACCTCAGCTTTCATCTGGTCACCCCTATTCGAGCAGTGCCCCGCTGATGGACCATGATGGCCTGCTATTGACCCTGGCAAAAAACCTGCAGTTCCTATTTGAGAAGAATGAAGTGTGGTACCGGGCTGGACCTGGCGGTGACTGGCAAACATGGTTGCCTCCTATAGGCTGCCCGCAGTCATTGACATAGAGGTTGCTCCCCTCTCCACTGTTGTGAAAAAGGATGGGACAGTTCGAAAGCTCTACAATCGGGGATCATCCTTCCTCACCTACATAGGTGAAGGTGTCTCCCTGACGAGAGTGGGTCACCGGATCGGGGTTACAGGTGGAAAGCTCCTGCTGCGTCGTCCATTCGAAGGACCAGCAGAAGCTGTTAGCCTCCAGAAGGGCATCCTACGGGTATATGGTGTGTCACATGTCTCCAAAGTCAAGGGTGCTGTTAAACTGCTTCAGCGAGTCGGACTCACTAGCCCGCAAATGACTCATATAGTCCTAGAGCTACATTTCTTAGCCGGTGGCAGAGTGAAGCAGCTAGCCCCTGCCCCTGAGGGGATGAAGATCACTATCGATCCAGATGAAACAGGGCTCGATCTGGCACAGATCTTTCTCGAGGGGTTCACTCTGTTTAGTTTAACTCTTCATATATAGTCATGATTCTCATCATACTGCTCGTACTGGCGTCCACAGCAGTGGCACAGGGCGCTGAGACTGCCATGATATAGGATGCCAAGTGGGCCCACTTCCGGGATGACCCTCGGTACAATCCTTGGGTCGACCCCTTGCGGACAAACATTTACGACCACTTTCACCCACGTAAAGAGATCGAGTCTGTTTGCCACTTCTATGGGGTGGAGAGCGTAGGCTGTGGTTGTCTGCTGGAGACCCCTGCTCAGCACCAGATTGTCTGCGTAACATGTGACCATGCCAGAGTCTGCCGTGGTTCACATGCTAATCACTTTAGCCTCGTCCCAGGTGAGCGTTGTCAAAGTAGATGGAAGTCCCTATGGGTGGTCCCATCATGCCCATGCGACTCTGGCAGAGACTACGTGTATGTCTGAGCCTACACAGAATAGAGAGGCCGGCCCTGTGGGAGATCAGTGGTGTATATCACTGTGGAGCCTTGGTCTCTAAATGGGCGCTCAGTCCCTGGTAGTAGTAGTGTCGGGATGACCGTTCGGCGATCCGTGGTGGTCTCAACAACCTATGCCCCAGGGATTGAGCGTGTGGTGGGGGCCACGGATCGCCGAACGGCGGCCAGTTGAGGGAGGGTATCATTTTGACCCCGGCCCTGATTTCAATTTAGACAAATGAGCCCCTTATCTGATTTTCATTTAGACAAAGGAGGTGGTATCATTTTGACCCCCTATTACTACTTTGTCACAAATGGTCAAACCTATCGATAACACATACCACACTAATCATTAAAACATGGTCACAAATGGTCAAACTTATCGATAACACATACACACTAATCATTAAAACATGATCACAAATGGTCAACCTTATCGATAACACATACACACTAATCATTATACACTGGTCATTAATGGTCAAACCTATTGATAACACATACCACACTAATCATCAAAACCTGGTCACTAATGGTCAAACCTATCGATAACACATACCAGCCTAATCATCAAAACCTGGTCACTAATGGTCAAACCTATCGATAAAACATACCATACCAATCATCAAACCCTGGTCACTAATGGTCAAACCTATCGATAACACATACCACACTAATCTATATACACTGGTCACTAATGCTCAAACCTATCGATAACACATACACACTAATCATTATACACTGGTCACTAATGGTCAAACCTATCGATTACACATACCATACCAATCATCAAACCCTGGTCACTAATGGTCACACCTATCGATAGCACATACACACTAATCAATATACATTGGCCACTAATGGTCAAACTTATCGATACCACATACACACTAATAATCAAACCCTGACTGCTGATGGCCAAACCTATTGATAACACATACATACTAATGATTAAACTCGGGTCAAGCTTATCGATAGGCCAAGCTTATCGATAACACATACTACACTAATCGTCACACCCTGGCCACTAATCGTCAAACCTATTGATAACACATACATACCAATTATCAAACCTTGGTCACTAATGCTCAAACCTATCGATAACACATACACACTAATCATTATACACTGGCCAGTAATGGTCAAACCCATCGATAACACATACATACTAATCATTAAACTTGGGTCACTAATAGTTAAGCTTATCGATAACACATACCACACTAATCATCAAACCCTGACTGCTAATAGTCAAACTATTGATAACACATACACACTAATCACCAAACCCTGGCCAGTAATGGTTAAGCCTATCGATATCACATACATAATAATCATTACACCCTGATCACTAATGGCCAAGCTTATCGATAACACATACGTGCTAATCATTAAACTCGGGTCACTCATAGTTAAACTTATCGATAACACATACCACACTAGTCAACAAACCGTGGTCACTAATGGTCAAACCTATCAATAACACATACATACTAATCATCAAACGCTGGTCACTAATGGTCAAACCTATCGATAACACATACCACACAAATCATCAAACCGTGGTCACTAATGGTCAAACATATCGATAACACATATCATACTAATCATCAAAACCTGACAGCTAATAGTCAAACTATCGATAAAATATACACACAAATCACCAAACCCTGGTCACTAATGGTCAAGCCTATCGATATCACATACATACTAATAATTACGCCCTGGTCACTAATGGTCAAGCTTATCTATAACACACACCATACCATTCATCAAACGCTGGTCACTAATTGGCAAACCTATCGATAATACATACATACCAATCATCAAACTCTGGTTACTAATGGTCAAACCTATCGATAACACATGCCGCACTAATCATCAAACCCTGGTCACTAATGGTCAACCTTATCGATAACACATACCACACTAATCATAATACTGTGTTTGCTAAATCCATATCCTTGCTTATTGCAGGTCAGTTGTCATAAGAATCAATGTTGTGCCACATAGTAACTTATATTTTGCTATGATGTGTCTCTCGACCATTTGTGCTAATGAAAGCCGTATTGGTGGAACCAACGGCACATAGCATGAATATGCAGATGTGATGGTTATTATCATTACAATGATAATTGGATGATTACCATATAGTCCTGTAGACACCAAGCTAATTGAGGGCTACAGTGTCTCTGAAATACATCTACTTCATTGGATCGTGACGATTAATAACAAAATAACCAAAGATATGAGTAGGCTTTCTAATATCTAACGTGTGTCATCTAATCTCGGGGGCAGTTTAATGTAGACCGTGCTACATTTAGACCTATATAGTATTTTCATACTATTTCGTTAGCTGACGACCGATCTTATATATCTACTGCTAACCTACATACAGGCCAGAGCAGCAGAGCTGCAAGAATGGGATGCTACAGGAAATGGGTATGCTGGTACAGTAATGCAACGGTAGTCAAGTCAACTTACGTTCTATCGCAAAATAGTGAGCGTTATTGTTCAATAATCAAAAATTTGATTTATTGCATAGCATCAGATGGCTGTCATTTGATTTAGACACCGATCTAATAGGTGAATTTCTGCACAGAAATATGTACACATATGCGATGCCAGTGAGTTCGTCAATGGCACGATTCTTTGAACAAATTGACATTTTAACTCTATAAGCAAAGCATGTTTGGTTATGCACGGAAATGTCACTTACATACAGTTCCTGGCAGCGAGATCTCTGTGGATGAACTTGAGACCAGACAGATAGGCCATGCCACGTGCAATATGAAGACAGAACAGTAATAACTGTATCTCATCTGGAGGCTGAATTGGAGAACACAATACACCGTCAACAATTCATTCCATAGTTACCCTTAATTGGTTATTTGCCTCTTTAGCTAAGCCTCACAAAGCGTATAAGTCGGTGTGTCAGAGAGTTGATCGGTTAGTTAATTATCTCTTTCCTGTCTGACATACGCCATTTGATTGTGACGTCAGCTAGTAATTGACGTATTTTGGTTAGGTTAACAGATACCTAAGTAACGGTTCATATCCCTCCAGTGGTGGAGTAGTATGAGGAGCATGATTACGGAACTAAATACATTGTATGAAATTACAATTGTGACTTGATTGAAGCTTGCGGGCAGGTGCTAGGCCTACATCACGTGGCGAATTTTTTAACACATGCCATTGTGACAAGTAACCCCAATGTGTTGGAACATTTGACAATCGTCAATCTGTTTGTTCGCTAACATATTATAGTACCATCCTTTGGAACCACTTACTTCAGCCACAGATTTACTTTGCCGGGACGTGCGTAAATACGTTTTCAGGTCAGCATGCTCCATATACGGCAGAACGATCATTGGTACTTCCGTCTTCCGGTTGATACAGACACCTATAACGGACAAGACATGGACGTGACTGAACTCCGCCATTGTTATCGCTTCATCAACAAAAGCACTGATTTCTGAACCAATACAGTTATCTGTAAATTGAAGAATACATTCTAGAGAAGTAGAACTATTTATCATGATCCTATGACGTACATGACTTCATACGGAAATTATTCATTTCAAGATATCAGTTATATACAGCGGGAAATAGTAATTAGAAACCCCATCTAGGCTCTTTCTAATCTCGGTGTTTAACCATTTGATCCCAAGATACCGAATCTCAAAGATTAATTTACAATTTAATAATTATTCTGTTGAATATTTAGAAAATGACTAGACAGGGAGTTGTTGCTGCCTTTTCAACAGCTTTTTTGAATAGTAGATGGTATTATTTTATTAAATGTTTACATTGGTAATGTTATCTTTCAATTGATGTGGTCTTTAGTTAGAAGAGGTTCGGGTGTCAGTTTGACACTTAGATTGAGACTCTGCGACATCAGAGTTCAAACGGTTAAGCCAACTTGGTGTAATTCAAATCAGTCACTAGCCTATTACTTTCATATATATATATATATATATATATATATATATATATATATATATATATATATATATATATATATATATATATATATATATATATATATATATATATATATATATATATATATATATATATATATATATATATATATATATATATATATATATATATATATATATATATATATATATATATATATATATATATATATATATATATATATATATATATATATATATATATATATATATATATATATATATATATATATATATATATATATATATATATATATATATATATATATATATATATATATATATATATATATATATATATATATATATATATATATATATATATATATATATATATATATATATATATATATATATATATATATATATATATAAAGTTTACCTGATAATGTTTTGATGGCAACTGGCAGAATGCGAGGGGTTTGAGTATCTGGTGTGTATGTTCCCGTAAATACAATACCAAAAGCACCTGATGTATCAAGCAAAAAAAATTACATTAATAATGATTGTGATGGTGATAATGATGGTGATGGTGATGATGGAGGTGGTGCTGGTCATATTACTGATGGTGAAGGTAGTAGTGATGGTGGAGGTCGTGTTGTGGTTGTCGATGTTAGTGTTGGTTTTGGTGTTGGTGTTGGCGGTGGTGGTGATGGTAGTACTGATGGTGGGGTGATGGTGGAGGTGGTGTTTGTGGTGCTGGTGGTGGTGGTGATGATGGTGGAGGTGGTGCTGGTGGTGGTGTTGGTGGTGATGTTGATGGCGGTGTTCGTGTTTATGGTGTTGGTGGTGGTGTTGGTGTTGGGTATGTTGGTGTTGGTGGTGGTGATTGTTGATGATGATGATGATGATGATGATGATGATGATGATGATGATGATGATGATGATGACGACGACGATTACGGCGACGACGGCGATGACAACGACGATGATAATGATGATGATGATGTAAATGCCTCCCAAAATTACTTATGAGGTAAACCAGTTTGTATGTAAGGCACAATGAAACTAGCATTTTATTTTGCAGATATGAATCAGTTTGTGTTAAATAACTAAAACGCTTTGTACCTCTTCCAAGTTGTTCACCTAGATGCACCAAATCTTCCCTCATCAGTAGTGGTTGTAGTTTCAATTGGACTTCTCGGTCCAGGATTGTCTGTAAGATAGGACTCAGTACCACGCACTCTGCAGAATACAACACAATGCGACCTTTGCCACTGATCACCCGAAACTCATCTGTCTAGAATTATAATATTACTAACGTCAACATTTAATAAAATAATGCATCTACTATTCATCTATACATAAAGCCAGCAAACTTAATTTTGGTGCCACGTCTGTCTTTTAAAGTGATGCTTGACAGGTGCGGACGTGAAGGGGGTAGCACACGTAGCCTAAGAAGCAACTCTACCCCCACCTCTACACCCACTGCTCGATTGTTCCAAGAAATAGGACAATCCAGGCTGTAGTATATGATGTGATAACCAATTACGTCACAGTTAGGCTGACGTCACAATCAAACACGTCTTGAATGACATATCTAAGTACGTCATAATAGTTCGTCAGGTTGAACGAAATGTATGTCTTTAATATTCAATCAACGTTTCGTTGAATACTTTGAGATTAATTTGACTGGGCGCCATAGAACGCAACACCACCCTGTTAAATTAGTTTCAAAATAACCAACTCTTTGCTAGGAATGAGAGTTGCAAAGCTAAAACTAGATACATCAATTTTCTCAGTATTTTGATAATTTTTCGTTTCAATCAGACAGAAATATGGTTGAATATTTTGAAACTAATATAAAGAAGTTTAGTTTCAAAATATTCAACAGCTGATCTGCTTGATCACTTTGAAATTCAGATACTGCCTGGCAATTCAAGGTTCAAATGCTAAATATAAAAATGAAATGCAAAATAGATATTCTCTTCACCCACTAATTGAAATGGAATAGATTCTACACACCTTAAAATTCAAAGAAAGGATCCCTTCTGTCATTCAAGCTTTGACGTCATAATCAATTACATCATATATAGGTTGACGTCACGATCATAATTGACAGACAATACTCCATCATGAAGCCGAAATTGTCCGCCAGATGTACGATTTGTATGTCTTTGATGGATTTACTATTTAATAAATATTCTGTGAATATTTTGAAACTAATACTGGGCGCTCTTGCTGCCATAGACAACAACAGTTAAATTAGTTTCAAAATATTCACCAGCTTACCTGACTATTTACCTTGATATTGGGATTCTGGAAATGCAGGGTTCTATCGATCCCATCATGGGCAAACCATGGACATAGCTTGGCTAGAAATGGGTGGGAAATAGCTGGAATTGGACCCCTCTATTCTTGATGGCGGAAGGACCCATGCCTCCCCTGAACGATGGGACTTAGGTATTCCTTCTTGGACAACCCATTAAAGAATTCGTAGATCTGTCCCCTATTTGACTAGTATGCATTTCAACTGACAGATTGACTAAATAACGGGGTGCCACTGAGGGTCGTGTATGCGAATATGCCAACATTCATATAAGGTTATAAGTTCTAAAATTAGATACATTTATTGATAATCAAGCAACTGTTATTACGATATTTTGCAAATACCGCAGAACCTCCAACACCAACACCAACCACCCCACCACCCCCACCACCCCACCCCACCCATCACCCCACGCACACACACCCCACACCGGCCAGAACGTGCAATTCCAGTTTTGATCACTTCAGACACCTTTTCTGCTTAGACACAATTTAACAAGTGTGTTATAGCGTCTTCAAAAGAAAAGTATCTGCTGAAAGATATGGATTATGACGTTATCTCTGCAGGCGGAGTGGCAGAATGAGCAGCACTAACATTAAGTACTTTATACCATTTTGTCGAGTCTGTTTGCGTTTCGAGCTCCATGTAGTAACACAGCAGCATGATAGTTGTGATTGTTTTCCACCTATCCGTCTCTGCCTGAGTTTCCACACCAGAATCCCACATGCAATTCCAACCATAGCCAATGTTGGAATGGTTGCAGATAAAACGACATTGGTACCTATAAATAAGTGGTAATACAGTGTAATAAAAATCAAGGTAAAATAGATATTAGATATTGCAACAAATTGCATCATCTAACCACTTTTAAGCATAGCATGACCAACGAAAATAGACATGAATGCATATTGATTAACACAGAAATGCTTTACTTAGCATCCATGCACGCAGATTCTTCCCTTTCTTGAGCACTTACTGCTATTACAGTTTCTTTTTAATCTGCCTGCAACACTGTGGCACCTAGACTATTGTAATCACCGAGGAGCTTTATTATTCTTCAGATTATTCTTCTCACGATATTTAAAAAAAGTCGGCTCCTACAATTTTGATCCGATCGTGTTCAACCTGTGGCACATTCTTTGATTTAATGGGGAAGGAGGTGGGTTCTTATGTTTATTGAATATCAGTCCAATAGTTTCCGAGTGATCCTCGATTACAACCCCTCAAAAAGTCATTTTCGGCATCTTTATAGCTCATAATTTTATTGGGACTGAGCTTTGAAATTTTGCACACAGGTGAACATACATGGGTCCTATATATTCATAAAATAAAATCCTCAGTGAACATAAATAAACTGTAGCTGATTAGTTCAGGGTGTGGGTGTTCTGATTCAGAGCTTTGTTGAATACCATTTACCGAAATACACTCTAGGACATGGTTCCAGAGATATTAACTTTGTTTTAAATTAATTCGCCTATTGTTAATGTATGGAAATTGATTATCCTTCATTTCCCTAAGTCTTTGATAAATGACACACTTTCTGTCAAATCGTTTCATGATTCAGAGTGACATCACCGACAACACATCATTTATACAATGCAAACATATTAAGCGGTCCCTGAGACATGATAATTTGTCATAAATCAATTCTCCCATATGATATAGCTAATGCAGATATTGGTTGTTTTCTTATGGTAGACTTGTCTGAGTCAAGATGTAATTCTTTAAAGATAAGTATGTTCCGAATGCAAATATTCTAAACAGATCCTTTGCAAATAAGCACATTGTTCTTTATTTCCATTATTTCACGATGAACGATGCCATTCACAGGCAGCAATGGTTCCTAGTCGACTAGTTTCAAAATATTTGGCAGCTTACATCTATAGTTACCTTGGAATTTAGAGTCTGGGTACCCAGAATTAAACATGTTAAACTTGCGTTACATGATACCATTACTAAGTTGGGCTAACATTGGTTGACATGGTCGCCATTGGGTTTGGGAATTGGGCCAACGTTTACAATTGGTTACCGATGAGAATAAAGGATTAGACAAATGTTTGCAGTATCATAATTCCAGGCTGGTTACAGCTGTTGGGCCAACGTTGGCTCACCTGGTTATTGCCAGATATATATATATATATATATATATATATATATATATATATATATATATATATATATATATATATATATATATATATATATATATATATATATATATATATATATATATATATATATTTATATATATATATATATATATATATATATATATATATATATATATATATATATATATATATATATATATATATATATATATATATATATATATATATATATATATATATATATTAATATATATATATATATATATATTTATATATATATATATATTATTATATATATATATATATATATATATATATATATATATATATATATATATATATATATATATATATATATATATATATATATATATATATATATATATATATATATATATATATTAAATGTTATATACATGGTATGAGCTAACATTGGCATAACTGTGCCAGAATTACTGTTTGGTTGCAGTTGTTGCGCCAACACAGACCCAAGTACTTATAACCAATGCATATAATAAATAACGTGCACAATTGTATGGGAATGTTTGGTCCACTGCATGTTATCTAAAATCAGCATTCCAATGTATTTGGTAGTTTACTGCACTATATCAGATTTTAGTAATACATATTTAATTCTCAACTGACGTAATTCTGCAAATTGTTATCACATCATTTAATATGTTAAATTAAGATCGTATTGAGTGGTTGAACTTATTGTTGAATAAGCAGTTCTATATCTGAAATCAACTATGTGGTTCTAAATAGTATCCTTCCTCTAACTACTTCTAAGCTTTGATATAGCATATACGCGGACGATACTCAACGCATACATAGCTTCCAGCCATCCGTGCCCGCAGCCCATGAAGCAGCCAATCATATAACAACCTGCTGTCGAGACATCAAAGCATGGATGCCATCAAACATGCTTAAATTAAACGATGATAAGACTGAACTATTGCTAGTGGGCCCATCGGCTAGGCTGGCTAAGACTGAGCTCAATAATACAACAATAGGTTCTAGCCCCATTAAACTGTCGAGCAGTGTAAAGGACCTTGGTATTGTGTTGGATAGTGAGCTAAGCATTGAGAAGCAAGTTAGACATCTTTCCAGTACTTGTTTCTTTCAGTTGAGGAACATCAGCAATATCAGAAAAAACATCGTCGTGTCGTG